>OZ010736.1:194253415-194335915 GCA_963932295.1 Tipula lateralis | reverse complement strand
TGGTGTATTAAATAAAAATGAAATCGGTTTTATGCCACAAAAATAGCTCTAACTTCAGAGAGTTCGTGAAACTATCGATTTAAGGTCACATTTTGTAAAAATATATGAAAAATATTATAGATGCGAATGGATTTGATAAACCATGAACCAACAATCTTTCATACTGTATTTTGCGTTTTAAGCAACTTCAGTGGAGTTGTTTAAAAATCTATCCAGCTATATAAGCAGACCAAAATTAAAAATCTTTTTAAATTTGTATTGATTTTGATAATGTTTATATTATTAAATAAAATAAAAGCTGAACATAAATAGCAACTGCGAAAGCTGATTTTGATTGTAGGTAAAATATTAAAAATCTTGGTCTCTAGTAAGATGTCCCTCCTACCACTAAGCACTTGGTGAATCGCAGTTAATCATTTTTTTAAACAGATAATTTTTTTTTTACATAATTTTTACTAATAAACTAATACAATCTTCTTCTTTTCCTCTAGTCGCAACTGTTGGTAGAATTAACATCAATTTTGGTTATTCTATTTAATAGGTTAAATCATGAGGTCTAAAAAAATCACTCTAAAACAAATTAATGACATTTTCTGTAGCGTTGGATGATAAAAAAGTTTCGTTACATATGTTGATGCACAACTATTCGAAAACTTTAGATACATAATCAGAACATTTAGTTATCTACGACTGCGTAGCCATATATACATATATATATATATATATATATATATATATATATATATATATATATATATATATATATATATATATATATATATATATATATATATATATATATATATATATATATATATATATATATATCTGTAATCATGACCTCATTACATATTGTGTGATCTCTTAAAAATATGTATTGGGTTTTTTACTATTTATTCTCATTATATTTTACTAACGATATCGACCAGGTGTTTTCTCATTGTATAAATTTATTTGAAAACTAATCTGGAGCTGATTAATCATATTAATAATCGTATTTAAAATCTACATTGTACTTAAAAATATGCGCATTGATTTAAATAGTCTGGTGAACTCATCTCACCAAAACCCATAACGTTACATGTTGATCTATCCATTTTTATTTTATGATAGACCAATGAGACCATTGCATATTTTGATGTAGCCCCAAATCTCGTACTCTTGTGATTTCAGGAGATAAGTGGGAAGTATTTTGTGAAACAGAATCTCTAATATTTAATCGGATTAAAATACACTTGCATTTTTGCTATTATTTTAAGTTAGATAGTATAATAATATAGATGACTTAAAGTTCCATTCACTATAACTTAATCTTATTTGAAGATATTATTACATAATCTACAGCTCTGTTAGGTTGTACTTGGGAGAATTATTTGGAATACAAAGACTATGTGTTATGCTTTTTAATATAATAAATGGAAAGTATCCAGATTTTTTTCAACAGTCTATTGTAAATACAGGCCAACAGTCCATTAAATCAATCATTTCGTAATAGTAAACCAAAATTACGGTAACATTACTTCTCCTTCAAAACAACAGAAATCCTTATTTATGATAAGCAAATTATAAATAAATTGAATAGTGAATAACTGTCAATCGTTCGACCACTGACTATAGTTTGTTGCGCTTTACTATTGTTGTTGGTTGCTTTGTCACACTTTGTTACTTCCTACGGATCTACACGCTACATACTATTTAGTATACACAAATAGTTTACTTAAAATGTAAAATTCTCTTAACAATTTCTTATTCATTCATCGTTGTTTTCGTTTTTGTCTTATTTTTTGTTTGTCTACCCGCGAAATAATCAAATAAACGTAAAATCTGTCTATTTAAATGCAAAATACACTAAAAAAAAAAAACGAAACAAAAAAGAAACAAATTATGCGAAATATATAAGTTAACGAAACCATATGAAAAGAAACTGAAAAGAAAAACATTTGTTTCGTTACTTTTGAGCAGATAAGATCGAATGAGAATATTCTTAAAAAATAAAAAATTAATTTTTTTTTGTTTAAATTTTCCTTAAATGATATTTGAATTATACATAAATTCATGTACCATGCTATATAACTATAATACTTGTGATTTTGTATAAAAAATAAATTTAAAAATTAAAAATGTTAAAATTTCAGTAAAAGTGTTACCATTAAGTGAAGAGTGGATATTTAAAAAATCATATTAATAATTAGTGATTGTTTAATAAAAATAAATTATAGTTTATAAATATTAGATACATATATAAATATTTAAGTGACGAAACGGCCAAATCATATGTTGTGGAGAACTCATCAGGAGCTGACACTAAAATAAATACTATATATACTGTTAAGGTGAATTTCGAATATTTCTAAGTTTTATTTAAGTTATCCTGTCAAACTCTAATTCTAAATCGTGCGTTTTGATTAACAATACATAAATCCTTTTGAATACCTTAAAATGTCAGAACATCACGTACAATTCGTGACTTATGTATATGAATTGACATTTCTCGAGAAATTTTTAATTTTAAGTCTCTTTTCGCATTCTTTTGTACATTTTGTTTTGTTATTATAGGAAGAAGGTGCACTAATAATGATTTAGTGGTTTATACTACGTGTGGGTGTCTAAAGATTACCATTTATTATATAATGAGATTAATTTGACATGTAACACATTTTAGAAAAATAATCGGACATTTTTAACACACTTTTGTTTATTTAGGATTTGTTTCTTTCATTATATTACAATGCGTCTTTGTACGTATATATCACCAAAAGCTGTTGCTAACGGATATTATTATTTATTTAAATCTAATTACTTTTAAAACAATGTATTATATACTAATTTGTTATAGGTTATTACAAAAAACACACACATTTTGTTTTACCTTTATGCGTTACATCATCCACAAAAGTTTTTAAAATATACGCAAGAAAATCGTTAAAAGAAATAATATACTACTCTATAAAGATTTGTAAATTTTGCGGAGGCTTCATTAGAGAAACACAGAAATCACATAAAATTACCATAACCGCATCTTATAGTTTTACGTTGGCTAACAAAACCAATGTTAATTCAATACAAAAAAATCAAATCATCTTAGATATATCTTTTCTATACAATATAGTAATGACGATAATTCGCATGATCTTGGATTTATTTTTATTATATAGGCATGTTTTGTAAACAATTTAATATATATTAGTAAATCGACGAAGCGTACTTCATTCCAAAGATATGTGTGCATTAAGTGAATTTGTGTCTACTATACGTTGACAATATAATTTAAACAATATTAACAACAATGATTAAAAAATGACACTTGTTCACGTACATGTCGTTCACTTTACAAATCATAAATAAATAAATTTAAAAAGAATATATATGTACGAGACACCCACATAAAATTATCATCTCCATTTCTAAAACTTATATATACATATTAACATATTCAGAATTATACACACAACAATAAGATTACTATTTAGTAATATTATTAATAATAAGCGTAATGATCATTGAATAATTTGAAGAGATTTATTGACACAAAAATGTTAATAACAATACCAGTGTTTATTTGTTATTGTTGTTGCTCTATATGAAGATTCGAGTTTTCATAAATTAAATAATTTTCTTTGATTAATTTTAATGTTTTCATTTCCGACACAACTCCGTAATTGGTGTCAATTGATGGTCTTTGGTGTTGAACAGATTCTTTATTATGTACATACATAAATAAACGCTCACACAATATGTATAACATTTAATTGTTCGTCATGTAATTTGGATATCCTTTTTGGTTAGCCAACCACAAAATATAATGTAAACTAATTTATTTTCATTAACATCTCGTTATTATAGCCGGAGCAGTATTTATTTTTTTTAAAACAGAAGAAAAATTGCAACAAGTATATGTAGATGTTGTTAGCGTAATAAATTTTGAAAATAAAATATATATATACAATAATTAGTTAAATGGAGACCACCAATTATTTCGCGATTAATTTTTCATTAAATCATCTCATTTGAGAGAAGGCAAAATTTTATAATATAGAACTCGCGTATTTGTAATACTTGAAACGATAAATATTGGCGTCAGTACGATTTGTTATTGTTATCGAGAAAAAGAAATACGAATATTATATGTATATTTTGTAAAAACAGTTTGCTCTAAATTATTTAATTTAATTCGAATGTTTCGCGCATTTAAACAATAATAAAATTCATTAAACATTTACAATAGATTTCGTTTCTCGCATGCTTTAAATATATTGTAGAATATATAATATATGGCTCCCAAATGCTTCGTCACCATCTAGCTGCAACCCATGCCAATTCAATTTTAAATATATATATATATATATATATATATATATATATATATATATATATATATATATATATAATGTATCTAATATAAATGTGACATAAACATAAATTACAAATGAATGATTTAGATTTTAATAATGAATCACGGCGTTAGGATTTTCAAAAAGGTGACATATTATTAATTAATCATATATCATAAAAATATCTTTTATTAATAAATTGCACAATTTTTTTATGATATATCCTTTTATAACTTAGTAATATCAAATGTCTCTATCATGACTCTAACTATTAACAGATCAATTAAAAAATTCTTTCTTATATGAGAAATAAAACTAACAATAAACAATAATACACGTACAGTACAATTTAAATAGAAAATTAGCAAATTCATTACACTGTAACAAAAACTAATTATAATTAATTTCAATAAATACAAAATCAGATAGGGCGCACCTTATTTAATGACAAAATAATAGAAATATTAATTCTAATAAATTTATATATTATTATTTATTATCTGCAATTGAAAGTCATCCATCAAATGTAAAATAGAAAAACAAAAAATTATAAATATAGAAAAACACTAAAATCTCGAACTCAAAAATTTTCCAATTAAATAATTGTTTATATGAAAAATGATTTTTTTATTGTTAAAAACTATCAATCAGTTTTATATTGTTGCTCGTATAACTCTGAAGGACAAAATTATAATAGCTCGTATCGATTTAGACTGTACGGATACTGCTTATAATAAATTTTTGACTGATCGATCAACGGAGCAATGATCAAAGCCTTGATTTAACTGCAAATAATTGATTGTTTGTTTAGGTACAACGTTGCCGGTCTAAGTGTGCTGTAGCAGCCACTCAACCTAACCTAATCTAACCTAACTTTTTTAGGTACAAAAGTTTATGTTATTTAGAATTTTCGTAAACAATTGTAAATCCATATAAATGTATTTTGAAATGCATACGAGATAGAGCCACCTCACAACACTAATACGAACCGTAGAAAGCATAAGGACTTATGAAGTTGTGTTTTGTATGTGTATATCTAATGATTTCGTTCAAAAATATAAAATACAAACTATAGAAAGTTTTGTACCTAACAAGCTTTAAGTTTTCTGCAATTGTTGTTGTAAATTTAAATTTTCAACCAAAGGAATACACTACAACATTAGCTGCGTTTTGGGTATTTTCTTTTATTCATTCCCATAAGAACGTAACGTAATAAAAGAATAACTTGGAACAATAAGTATCCTTTACAAAAATGACATTCCAAATAATTTATTTTATTTATTAATTATGTACGCTTACTTTCAAATACAATATTATTTTCTAGTCCAGAATTATTTGGGTTCATTATAATTTATGTTAAATTATTGCACATGTGATACTTCACATGTGTAATACTTTGCACAAAACCAAAATAACGATATTTATACCAATCATTCCACCTTTTGAGCTAGAACAAAAAGAATACGTTCCGAACGTTTGCGATTAATAAAAGAATTTAATAGAAAAAAAGCAGTTGGAGTGGAATGAATTAAAGGACGTTTTATATCAATTTGGAGACGTCCGGAATGTTTGGAATGAGTAAAAGAAAATACCTGTTATTGAAGACTGGAATAGGAATAATAGTTCTCAATAAAACGACACGGAATAGTTTATATGATTTATGTAACAGTTGTCATGGAAACAACAACGAACTGCCAAAACTTACATTGTAACTGCCAAACTGACATTTATCACAAAGAAATTTTCATAAGGGCGACAACATTTAGAAAAAAACACTCTGGTGTTGAACATAAAAACTAAAAGTGGAATAAAATTAATTCAAAATCAACAAAAGGTTGGAATGAAACTATTCCGGTATGAATAAAATATATGGGATTGTGTTGTAATAATACCACCTTTTATATAAATCAATTTTACATGGCCAACTATATTGCTTTGTTAACTAGATCGATGTTTTGACATCTCAAAAAATTTCAGTTTGATTGAATTTCTGGTTGTTAAGCTCAGTATGCGTATCGCGCTATTATAATTTTTTGACCTGGTTCTACACAAATGAACAGATCGATTCGTAGCTAGTATATTAGTGTAGAGATAAATTATGACAATTCAAAACTGGAATTTCTTGTTTATTATTATGATTTATTAAACACTATTTGTTCTTAAATAATGATAATGCTGTTTCTGGTTTTATTCTCAATGGTACTCGTATGTTTTGGAATAAGAACAAAGGAATGTTTAAATTTGAAAATTAAATGCATGATAAATGCAATGCATTAATTTGGTAGAAACTTCGAAGAGGTTATATAGTAGAGCCATCTATATTACAATACGAACAACTAATATTTTAATGTTTGTTTTTCTAGAGCAGCAAACTAATGCTGTGAAGTTATGAACGAGCATTTTGATTTTAGGATACTAGATTTATCGTTAGTGAAAATTTATCTAAGTGCGACTAACATACCGAAGCTCGGAGGATAACAATCTGCAGCTTGTACGTACTTTATATTTTTATTAAAAAGGGGAAATTAGATGTTTTCGTTAATTTGTTATATATATAACTAAAACTTTAATAATAATAAAGTTTGTTTGTTTTGTAATTATAACAATTTCTTTCGCATTTATTGCTAAATAGACTGCACTCGATTCCACAATTTTAGGTAGAAAATAAGTTTATTGCGATGTAGGATTTTTGTTTACATAAATAAGTTAAAAGAATAACAAAGCAATGCTTTTCAAGTCGACTACTTATGAGAAGAAAAACAATATATTAAGCAGTCTCGATTGATGTGAATAAACAAAATGATTAGTAAAACTAACTATTCAATTTTCTGTTCAATTTTCAGCACCACACTATGTAACAACGTTTTAAGTACGTTCCCAAATAGTATGCTTTTTTTTAGAGAGCTGTTAGTCAAGTGAACCAAATTCGTTGTAACAATTTAGATAATTAATCGCCTCGTACTCATATAATTTATATGGTATATTAGCTATCTTTAGCATCATCTTCAGAGTAGTAATAATCGATTAAAAATTGATTAACCGATAGTGTAATTCAATAAGGATAGTCTATAGATTTTTTCTCATCAAAATTAGATTTCGTAGGTTTATTTAACACCAAAACTTATGTTACTTAAAAATATTTTAGTTAACTTATTTAAATCGAAAAATAATCATTTCTGAGGAATGTAATGAATATAAATTCGTTTCTTTTAGAATCATATTTTAATTTAAGCCGAAACATGAGAATTTGTTATTTTATTGTTTGTTTTTGGCTTAATTTACATTAATTTTAACCAGAATTTTTAAGTTGATTAAGGTCATCGGTGGACGCCAGTTTGAAAACGCCAATCACTTATGACTTGTATAGAAGACTTTGATGTAAGTTTACCCTGTAGCAGGTATAATGCTCAAATTAGCGACATTCCGCAATCCGCATAGGATCGCATGATTAAAATTAAACTAAATGAGAAGATATATATATATATATATATATATATATATATATATATATATATATATATATATATATATTATATATATATATATATATATATATATATATATATATATATATATATATATATATATATATATATATATATATATATATATATATATATATATATATCGAAATAATAATATGGAAAATGTTCAACTCAATTATCATATCACGCCTGTAAAACAAATAATTTTTATGGCAATTTTTATTTCGTTTTTTTGAAAATTTACATAAATAACTAAATGAGAATAATGTAAATTCTTTAAAGACACACAGTCAATTGTCTTGTAATTAATTTTTTATTCTGTTTGCATTTAAAGGCATATATAAATATATAAATAAATAGAGTTACAATTGTTTCATGTTTTTATTTATATTTTATGTAAAGAAAATTAACTCTTGGCTGAATTGGTTCCGTACCGTCGCGTCATTTTATTGCTAATTTTTTTTTCTGCAAAGAAAAGTGTAAACTCATAATAGAATGCAATGTCGATGCAATTATATTAGAATTATTGTCATTACAATTTATTTATTATTATTACTATATTTTTTTTGCATAGATTGTTTATTTTTTTCCGTTTTATTTCCTATGTGAATGAGTAAGCGTATTATTACAAAATTAACCTAAATCTTGAAATATTTAAAAAATATTTTTTTCCAGCCGATTATACATTTTGCAATAACCTTCTGTAACCTAAATTAAATTCATTCATAAATTTGTAAATCAAACTATTTAATATTCAAATTAGATGTGCGCCATAATACTAATAATAATCTCATAATTATTAGTTATACAAGTATGTAATAGTGAGAGACGTTTTTTGTTGAATTTGACTATGCGACTTTATAGGGTAGTGCATAAAATGTTGATAATGCCAAGTTATAAGAAAAAACAATAATTTGTTTTTTACTTTATTAGTTATGTCTTCAGTTTAACTTATCACTCTACAAATTCACAAAAGTCGAGACACAGTAAAATGTTAAAACTATTTTGACTAAAGTCATCTTTAATTCGCAACATTACTGCTGTTACACGTTATAAATATCACAGTAACCGCAATTTCAATATGCAATTAGAAACAAACTGACTGCACCCCGATATTGCATATTTATGCACATTGAACTTGTGAAGTTTTAAGAATTTAGTTAAAGTTAGTAACAAGATATAGGTTTGCATAATTAGCTGTGTAAAGTGGTAGCGCTTACGGATCAGTATAAAAAGAGAATTATGTCTCCCTCATTTCCTCTTTGGTGGTGTTGTCTTATTCACGAGATGGTATGATTCACGAAAATAATTTTCGGTATTAAGAAATTTATCCATATTTCGCCCATATTTGTTCTTGATTGTACTAGTTTTTATGAGTTTCGGGTTTGCGTTTTTATTCGGAAACTTCTCAAAACTAAAGTACCAAATTATTAGTACCAAATAAATTAAAAAACTATTATTACGCCCACTTCCATTGTTTTCTCATTTTTTGGTAAAGGTATTTATGGAATTTTGTGCCATTCAGTATTAGGAGTTAGAGGTCTGCTGAGACGTTTAAATCAAACTTTCTGAGCTGCTAGAGTAATTAAGAATTTTTCTTATTAACATTTTCATAAACTACTGCTTCACTTTCGCAATTTTAAATTTAATTCTAAACAATTTATTTCAACTTATAAGGTCATCTTCAGAAGTACTATTGAACGTATGTTAAAGCTGCTTCATCAAGCGCTGCCGGCAACTATCTAGAATCAATAATATTTTGAACACTGCTGACATGATCAGATAGTAATACTGTATGCCTGTTCTCGAGTTTTTACTAAATTCAAGACTATTTGGAGATAAGTTCTTACCGGTGCTTCATGGATGACACTACGTAGCTTGTACTTTTTCGCGATTCTAAATTATTGACTTTCTAAGCATAAATCAATTGATAAGAAAAATAACATTTCACTTTATAAAATTTAGCTTTAGAAATTACATTTCTGAAGCTTACTGGCATACAGTATGATGAGTGGTCGAACTTCGAGATCTAGATAACCAGACAATGTATAGCTTCTTTTTGATATTAGACGCTCAGGGAGTTTTCGTTGCAGAAACTGAATTGTTTAATTTGCAGTGCGGCATGACGCATCATCTTGTTGAAATCAGTAACCGTCAAAATCCTTTCCACGCATTTGGGGGCAACCTGTTAATCGACTGTTATCTGAAATAATATGACTCAATATGCCCACCCAAATGGTGTATACAATGGCGTTTCATGGATCTCATGTGGATTTTACATTACTTTTGCGGGAATATTCTTGGTGTTACTTTCACTTTATACGCAAATACAAATGCAAATCATCCTTCACAATGGATGAACGGTATGTTGACGGCATGATCAACAAAATATGACACCAAACGACGAATAGTGTTTCGGTGGGCAGTGATTCATGTTTAAAAATGTACTGAGTTGATATTTCAAAAACATGTCTAATCAAGTCAATCGGTTGACCGTAAATGTCAATGTTATTCAATCTTTACATACCGGCATAAAACCGGCTTGGGGGTTGTTAAAGTAGTGCGAGGGTTTGAACGCTGATCTGTTTGAGTGCTATCTTGGTTTTCTTTTACATATTTAATACTTAGGGCGCACAACATAAATATGCCCTTGATTCTAAAATCGAGGTATTAAGTTGGGATTAGGGTAATTTTTCCTTGATTCATTCTGCAAAATTATGCTACATACCTATGTATGTATGTAAGTGCGTACATAATTCTTTTTTCACACTATACGCGTACTGTACAAATTATGCTTTTAACAATATAAAGTAAATAGTAACAATAAAATATTATAATTTTTTCAGTTAAAGGCGCCAAGAGTTGCAAATACACACTCGGATAAACAAAATTTTTTATTTTATTTTTCTTGAATGATTTTTTTATGAATGAAACATGGTGCTAAATAAGTAGGAGTAATTTGCTTTTAGTTTTCGTCGTCTTACATCATACATACATATATACACACATATGTTATACAAACGATATATTTATTGTCGCTAGAAGGTATATGCACAGTTTTTTTCTTCTTCGTTAAGTGTGTGACGTGAAGACAGAAGCCGCATATAGGTTTAGATTAGTATACGTTTTAATAGTGTACAGTTATATACAATATCGTTAACATTAATTTATGAAAGTTAGTCATAAAACAAGAGAACACAAAATTACTACTGATACATATAAAACATTAAATTATTTATGCTACATTTAAAATTTCTTAAATTAAAAACAAACGAAGATACGAATAGATACAAGACACGAAGAAGAAAAAACCATCCCAAAAATATAATATAATGTTGTAGTTTAACAGGCCAAAGGTGTGCTGGGCGTCAGTCTGCTTCTTGTTTTACATTTGAACAAAAAAAAAAAATACATTTTTAAGAGGAAAAAATATTATATTTTGGTCTGTCAAACCAAAACAGTTTTGTTGTTGCAGCTTATTTATTTATATTTTTGTTTTGTTGTTGGGATTTTGAACGTGAATGAATCAAATAAAATTTAAAAAAAAAAACAGAATTCGAATAAAATTAAAAAATTAATATCATCCTCGTAATTAATTAGTATAATAAAATGAAATTGCCTCCCTCTCACACACAACACACCAGAACCAGACGAATGTGTGTTCCCCATATTATGATGTACCTACGTCTATATGTTTGTATGTAAATATACCGAAATTAACGCTAATCGCGATATTAATTTCGATTTATTTTGCCCAGTATACAATAACATAAAATATAATCGCGTATATAAAGTATATGGTGATCATAATTAAATAAGATGTAATAAAAAAATTGATTTGCTTAAATTATAATTATAATTAAAAAATAATATATAAATAAAATATTGGAGTGTACATACATGTGAATTTTGTATTATTATTATATTTTTATGTACGCTGTTGATTGATGATGTCTTCGTCTGGCTCCACAGATGATATCAAAATGAGATAAATCAATCATAACCCATTTTAATTGCCCATTGTTTCGAATAAACATATTGCTATATAAATACCTGGCGCTAACAAATCACCAACGCCAGCCAGTCATAACTACTATATGACGAGATCAGTAATCTGATTTACATTTTATGATCTTGTTTAAAATGCGCGCGATCACCATTTTCTCAATATCCGCAAAGCACATCCAGTCGAACGTTATATTTTGTTGTTGTTGTTGTATGTGTGTGTGTGTACAATTTATCACGTATATATTTACATTAGCTAATTAAATAGAAAAACATAAACTATATTTTAATGTTTGTGTGAAGATTAACACAAGACGAAGAATATACATATTATGGATGAGTTTCAAATAATCGTGGGGTAATTTGTTAAGAAAAAATAAAACCAAAGCAAATTGATTGTAGGTAGGATGGTTGAATATTATTAATTGATTTCTTTAACATTTATATGTGAAAACAGTTAAGACATGAAGCATATACATATACACGCACACATATACACATTATGATTTTTCTGCATTTTAATTAAGATTTTATATGTGTTAATATAATAATGATTTCCCCTTTCTACTGAAATGCTCGTGATCTGATCATCTCGTAAATAAGTATTTTTTTTTCTTGTGTACATAAAAAAATAATCTATGGCTTAGAGGCCGTAAACGGCCCTTACCGCGTCTCAACTGAGACCTTATGAACCATTTTAACGATTGGTGCACATTGTAGGTGGTCAGCCAAACGAATGTTTTTACACACAATCGCGTTTTTATGTCATCCGGTTAAGTGTTAATTTTTGGTCAACGGCGGGAATCGAACTCGAGACCGCGGCGTGATGAGAAACTAACTCTCTTAACCATTAAGCTACATCCGGCGACGTTGTGTACATAAAGTTTGAAATAATTGGCCATTTGTGAAGAATCTAACTTTTTCTAACTATGCTCGGTGCGACTTTTACTGTGCTCAATGATAGTGATAAAAGATAGACAAATAAAATAAGATCTACACAGCCATATTTTATGAAGTAACCCACAAAATCCACAAAAGTATATTCGCTTATATAAAATCAAGGCAACTTAGAATTCAAAAAAATCAAGGCTGGAGTGTCGCAAATTGTGTGAGACTAAATGAACAGATCTTATTGATGTACAATATAAAGACTATCCTAATAGAAAAATAAATAAATTAAAAATAAGGCCACATTACACATGATAACTGTAAATAATAAAAGTTAAATTTAAAGAGCTCAAGCTTTAAGACAGAACTTAACTGAATGTAATGAATAAGAAAATAATTGTTGATGATTTGAAAGGGCCTGCTTACTTGTATAAAAAATAACTCTGCAGCATTATCTGAGAACACGTGTCAAAATTAAGTAATGAAGCTATCGAAATTCAGATATTTAAGTTAAAGCACGAAGAAAAATCGTGGGAACCACCAACAATGGTTTCAAACTCTCTAAAGGGAAGATCCGAAGTTTTTCAGGTGATTATCAGAAGTGGCGAGGATTCTTTGACTTGTTCAGCACAATGATACATAAGAATTGGGTGCTGTCAATGGCACTGAATTTTCAATATTTGAAATGTCTGCTCAAGGACAACGGATCTAGTTTACTGAAACATATGACACTTAAGAAATCAAATTATCTGAATGAATATAACGCGCAGCTCATCATCGATAACAAAACTACTCGATACCTTCAATATGTATCATGAAAGCCAGTGGAGTCCAAAAATCCTTGGTTGTTGAATATATTATAACAAATTGAATGACGAGTGGAAAGAGTTATGGACAAGGCAGACCAGACATGAAATTCCTAAGCATTGCAAACATTTTACGAGATTTTGGTGAACCAGGCAGACAAATAAGAAGAAATTTACCTTAATAAAGGTGAACCATCTATTTAAAGGATTCCATTTTAAACTAGACATTTCTTATCGAGTTTGTCAAAATAGTGAACAACTATATTGTTTGAATTAGCTCACTTTTTAGATATGGAGGTAGCAGAACGAGAGTACCGTTACGAAGGTTGTTGATTCAATTGCCCTTACCAATAACCATACTGTTTACAACTGTCGATCCAAAAAAACGTCAAATTCGCTTTAAGATACTTCTACATCCGCTACCTTAAATGACAAACAGCTCGCTTGCAACACATTCCAACCAGTAATTTACATAAACAAAAATTGGAATAGTCAGTACAGTAATTTACTTCAAATCGAAGCGAGAACCATCCTAAAGAACTGACCCTCCCAGTAACAGCATAAATCTTAACCAAAAGCCTCGGACCTATATAGTATATGAACCGCTTATCTCAATTGTAATGCGATTCCACCTGTACAAATTTGATATTACTGCGGATATCAAAATGATGTTGCGACAAATTGCCCTACATTCGGCCATTCAAACATGAAATTCAATTGTAGGTTAAACAACTTATTCCATCATTCACATAGGGACTTTGGAATGCAAAAAGTTACTAGTGAAGTAAACAAAGTTTAATGGAACGCAAAGAAGCTTCACAAGCACTCAAATGTGGAGTCCAACTAACTGCTCAAACACAGAGGAATGCTGAGAAAACTCCAGAGAGTTGAAGTTTCAAGAACAAAGAAGAAACCAATGGCATATCACTCAACCAGATTAATAACATAAGTATCTAGGTCAAAAATATTGTGTTGTTAGTCTATAGTCTAAGTACATCGTAAGAATAAAACGTGATTTATAAAAAATTAAAATGCACCGGATGACATAATATGCGATTGTGTATAAAAACATTCGTTGGGCTGACCACCTACAATATACACCAATCGTTAAAATGGTTCGTAAGGTCTCAGCTGAGGCGCGGTAATGACCGTTTACGCCATAGATTTTTAAACCTATTTAAGACAATTTTGAATATAGTATTTCTAACATGTTCTTACGGAAGCTGAAATTTGTTGGATTTTGCTCACGAAAGTTGACTTGTTTTCTTGTTAACTTACATAATAAGCGTCTGAAAAGTCAATAACCCATAATGACATTTATCACTTGCATATGTGTACGAGTATGTATAAGTATTTAATTTAGTGTTGTTTCTTTTCAGATGATTTCAATTCCTAAACTGCAAATATTTTTCATCATAACTATAATATTATGTGACATTCAGACAACAACCGAACATCGGCTGGACATTAATAATGACAACAAAGATGTGTTACAATTTGTTCGATCGGAAAATCCATTTAGATCGGCGACGCCAAAAATTAATGATTTACAGCGACGTGACTATTTGATTAATAACGATCTGGACGAAATGTACACTAAAATCGATGGCAATGTAGTGTATAAAACACCACGCGATCAAATTGAACACCATCGGCCACATAATAATAATAACAACAATAACAATCGAAATCGGGGCGGGCAACGTGGTCGCGGCAATGGCAATAAACGTAATCGTGGTGATGCCAATAAAAATCATAGCTCGATTAAATATAATAACACGTATATGGTACCAAATCCACCTGGAACTGATTTACTTCATGACTATAATGCATTTCCGCCAGATAAAATTTTACAGTCGAGCAAAAATGCATTGATTGTCACGAAGAAGGAATATTTGAAAAAAGATTGGTGCAAAACTGAGCCGCTCGTCCAAAAAATACGCGAAGATGGTTGTTTAAGTAAAACGATCATCAATCGATTTTGTTATGGCCAATGTAATTCGTTTTATATTCCAAAGAGTCCGAAACGTAATAAACGCAATCAAAATGCAAACAATATTCGTCAGAATAATGAAAAGTTCGAAGATGAAGATTTAACTGGGGCAGCATTTCGATCGTGCGCCTTTTGTAAACCAAAAAAATTTGCATGGATCACGGTTACATTAAGGTGTCCATCGATGATGCCGCAATTAAGAAAGAAAAGGATACAAAGGATTAAACAATGTAAGTGTATTGCCGAGCCATTAAATTAGTATTTATGTATGATATATATAGTCTGTGTGTGTTAATATAGTTTTTTATATATACAAGTACAAACCAAAAATATAATGTATGTTTCATAAACTAAGTGTGTAAGGCTAGTTTAGGCACAAGTAAGATAAGCAAATTAAGATGTGTTTTTGATTAGTGTTGAATTATGAAATATTTAAGTTACCAAAATATATACATATATAATATTAAGCGACTAGAGAGGACGATTATAGGGATTATAATTGGCTTGTTATTAGACGAGTAAATTATTTAAACAAAAGACAAAAATTATGATTTGTAATTAATAATAAATTATTCGTATAGTAATTAAATTATTTTTGATGTAATGGAATGATGAATATACATATATACATAGGTGCAGCAAACCAATTCCTGGGCTTATTTGCTCTCATTTTGAGTCACTTGAATTTATTACACAAGTGTGCGAGCTTTTCTCGATTTACACGGTATAGAACCATTCGGTTCGGTATACGAAAAAAAGGTGGACATTTTTTTAACTGAACGGCTTACCGTGAATCAAGTTTTCAATGATCAGTCGTACATACCACTTGGATTCTTGGAAACTATTTCCATACAACGTTTTAAGTTAACGAAAAACTTTGTTCTTGGATTATATGTCTCTTCTAAAGACTGCCATCTATTGTTGGTTTTTTAAGAATTTTTCTAGTTG
The DNA here is from genome assembly GCA_963932295.1 of Tipula lateralis. Classification (NCBI taxonomy): domain Eukaryota; kingdom Metazoa; phylum Arthropoda; class Insecta; order Diptera; family Tipulidae; genus Tipula; species Tipula lateralis. The sequence continues at coordinate 194,319,459 of OZ010736.1, read as the reverse complement.
CTTACATAAATTTTGGTTAGGTTCTCCAATTTGTTCAAATGTTTTTTCGAATTTCCGAAATTATAGATTGTAAACTAATATAATCCCAAGCGTAAGTTGGCTGTATGTTTGAATTTGAATAATTAAAATATGTATCTGGGTTCAAATCGCTACGGGCACTAAAAATTGTATGCATTGCAATAACGTAACGTGTAATTTTCTAGAATATGCTTCAACATTAATAAAAAAGACGAATATCCATGGTTCAAAGACAATGTTCTGTATATGTTGCGACCAATGCAACTATTACTGGGAACGATATGTGATGTTGCCAAACCAGCTCAAAATGAAAGCAATGGAGTTTTTTACCTTTGTATTAGTAGGGGACTGAAAGTTGGAGCTAACGATGGAAATTACTTCGAATAATTTTTCTATAAGCGAATGAAAATTAATTGACGTCCTAATACCAAAATTAGGATTTTCCGTTATACCAAAGAACTTTCTAAAAGAAGTACATTTGACGACTCCTTAAATAACACTTAATGGGAATTTCTAATAATGGTTTTCTACATAAGAATAGAAGCAAAATACTATAATTTTACAAAAATATGAAAATATACTATTATACTATTGAAGTTCGAGTTTACACGAACATTGTGGCATAATATATAATTGGGTGTCAATGGCGTATAATTTAAAAGTTCAATCTTCTACCAAACTCAACTCCATTTTTTTATATACTGTTTTTAATTAATATGAAGTATTCCTGTTATAATAACTGTGGACAATTAAAGAGCTAATAAGGTTGAATCCTAGTGCAAAGGCGGAATAGCAAGTTATGCCAAGGGTCAGAATATTTTCAGTAGTTTTTCAAGCAATATATACTATTTTATTAATCCTAATGAGTTTACTTTAGATAGTTGACATGAATTCGATTTTTAGTATGGATACCTGCCACTAGGCTAAATCCAAATTAATTAAGCGTAATTCGCGTTTTGTTCATTCAATACAGGATCTCTTGTATATTATAATGTTTTACCAATGCACTACACCTTACAAACATTTTTGGTTAGGATTTCAAAACATTTGTATCGAGTTTTCATAGAAATAATAGAAAACTGAGAAAACAATTGGCGCAATCGTACCCAATCAGTGTGTTTACACTTGATTTCAAGAAATCGATTTCTGTGATATCCAGAAATCAACTATCGTTTACACTACGCATCATGTATCGATATCAAAATAATTGTATCTGTGTGTGTGTAAGTATTTTATTTTTATTTATTTCTCTTCAAAATTCAAAACCAAAGTAAACCATAAAATAACAAAACAATAATGTGTCCTTGAAATTTTATTTTGCTTGTGTTTGTGTCTAATATCAAAGAATCACAAACAGTTGTCGTCGAAAAAGAAATCATGCCAAAACCGGTTTCTTAGTTAAAAGGAGAGAAGAACGAAAACAACATCGATATCATGATATCAAGTGTAAGCACACGGAATATCACATCTGTATTTTTTATATAAATTAAATGACATTCAGGCGTAAAACTATTTTAAATTTTTAAGAAGGAAACGAGTATCGTGTAAATCAGAGGATGCGTGTATTAAACTGTTGATAGTAAATTTCGAAGGAATAATGTCTTGCCTAGTATCAACTGTTACGATGTATAATTTAATGTTTTTAATGAACCATAGAAAGTACAATATTACAAAAGTATTATTTATAATAACATTAATTCTTAAAATAGTTACTTGAGAATTTAGGATGAAATATAATATAAAAGGTAGATACATGAATCAATAAAATAAATTTCATTTAATCTAGATTGATGATATCTGTACATGTAAAGTTAACATAAATCATAAATTTAAGATTAAGTAAACATATATTTAATGTTGTTGTGTAGTTAAATTATAAATTTTGTGCGATAGTAATCTAATTTATATATATTTTGATTATTGTTAATTAATAATTTTAGCCATAATCGTAAAAAATAAAATTATTTAAAGAGAAATTCTTGTAAAACGGTTTTAATATTGAGAATACCAGCGTTTATAAAGGTGGGTATATCATCGTAACTCGACTATTCGTATACATTAAATCGACAAAAATAGTACGACATATGGATGTATTTAAAAATTGAGAGATTAGTTTTCCAGCCGAACCGACCAACACATATACATGCAGTCTCGAAAAATTATTTTGGCGACTTCAATCGTTAATTCAAGTGTTTTAGACTTGATTTCTGATAATTCTGTATATATATACGAGTATGTTATGGCTGGCATTAAAATTTGTATTTTCATTTTCAGTCTAATATCGTCTCGAAATTGATTTTATTTTTCTCAATTAGTATGTATCGAAAAAATTAAGAATACGAAGAAAAACTCTGCACAATCAATTTTGAGTGTTACTATCTAATTTATATTTATTTATATATATTCCAATTTTAAAATTGTTCATTGATTTATCTCATTAATAGTAGGTATACATGTCATCGAAATTGTAGTTTTCACAATTTGTAATAATAGTTTTGCTTCTGTGTACTCATACTGAGTATATACCGTAACAGAATGTCGGGAATGTTATTCGTTAACACTTCCAATCACTATTGGGCATGGAAATTACACGATGTTGTTTACATGCAAAACCAGTATAATTTACATAACATTATTTTTGACATTCTATATGTAAAAAACAATTTTAATATCTAGTCAAATCTAACTATAACTAAAGCACTATCTGTCAATAAACCATTGTACTATTTTATTAAGAAAAACCAAACCGAGAGAAAAAACTGTGAATCGAATTGGGATTTTTGATCTGTGACTACAGCAAATCGTTGTACTACTGTTGCTAAATATCAATTACAGGTGAATATCTTTTAATCAATTTGACACAATATTTAAAAATACCTAAAATTGGCTTGTGGTACTACGATTATATCAAATTAGTTCAACATTTTTTTGTATTGCTAGAACTTTTTCTTTCGGATACTCATTTTATTGTTGCTTTTATAAATCAACTCAATAAATAAAATTATCAGGACTGGAAACGACACAGAAAATTTACTATATTTTAATGTAGTTGTTCTACAACTTGTGTGTACTTTGTGAATAATTAACCTTAGAATAATTATGTTATTAAATATTGACATTACATTTCACAGACCAAATACGCCATATCGGCAATTAGAGCGGGTGGTACCGGGTGGTCATCCCGATAGAGAAGGATTTTTCTCCATCTGATTACGATCGGTGGTGTGAATGAACTCATCTATGACTCCCTGTTTGAGTGCAGAAACGATGGACCAGCCCATCTGCCATATTAGTACTACGTTAATTGGACCTATGACCGTACGTCGTCGATTTGACTATGTAATGGCGTTAAGTACTACGTAACAGATTGCTAACATAGTGACAGACAGGCAGGCAGACAGAAATTACATGATCTATATTATAAATCTATTGTTCAAATTTATTATAAAGCATAAATGTCTACAAGCTAGTGAGATGATATGTTGGTGTAATGCTGTTGAATTTTGTTGGAATGATAGGTGTCGAAAATTAACTTAAACTGTTTAATACTGGTATGTGTAGATAACAACTCCCGGTCATTATTTCTTTGTTATGTTTTCTCAAGTGTCTAACTCACCCGGCTGAAGCTTTGCTTGTCTATGGTGCGATAAAAGACGAACTAAAGCAGCAACAAGGGTGGTTAATAAGTTTCTAATCAATGTGTATCGTCTAATTAACCCTTAGAGAATTATAGGTTACTTCATTGTAATTGATCAAATACTTAAGAATATCTGGGTGTATATTACTTTTATCTACTTTAACTGGACAGTTATCCACAACATGTTAAGACGTTAAGAGCTGAGTGTACTAAAGACGAATCGCAATTGACGATTGGCTTTCAATCTTGTTGGTTGTAGCTTACAGTAGGGCAGTATATTAAGAGTCATAAAATCAATTGACAAAATCCCATTCTATCGGCTGTCAGCGGGTAAAATCTCATTGTTCATCTTACATGTGGTACCTACCACAAATCGGCTTTTGTTTCTTTAGATTAGTTTTCGACAGATAGCACAAATGATCAATGTGCTTAAATTTCATCGTTCACATCTTGGTGCTCAAATGGTAGCGACTTTAAAAAATTTACGAATCAAATGTTCATTTACTTTTGGATGATTTCAATGAATTGTCAATTATAAATTTTCGTTGTGTCAGTCAAAATTTAAGTATTTGTTGTTAGCTTTTTAAATTAATTTATGCACACGAATAGGTATTTATTAATGTAAAAGAAAAATGAATAATGTTAAAAATTCCAAACAGAACGGTTGTGATTCCGTAACGACGCCTGAAGGTTACCGAAATATACCACGGTTTATGTTTATGGGACCTTCACCAGACGAAACCATTCTATCTGGAGTCGATAAAATATTGTCAGCCCTGAAGAAAAATTGCATTCAAATGTATCAGGCAAAAAGTGAAATTAGCGAAATCTATTCTCGACAGACGTCTTTAACGTATTCAAATGCAACGTTAGGATCAAAACAAAGTAGTTCAAATACTTCGCAGCGTTGTTCAAAAACGTCATTAGAAACGGGGGATACGTCAGCGACAAATGATAGAAAAACTCCGGCTAGGGATCTTACAGACAAAAAAAAAGTTGCAGCTGATATTGTGTCTTCCATTATTGACAAAAGTATACCAGTTAAAGATTCAAAACCGCCGTCGAAAGCAGTTTCCCAACAGCAACCGCCAGTTGAAAAGAAAACAACGTTTGTTTTGCCTCCGCCCGTTAAAGTGAAACAAAAAAATTGTGTACCTGAACCGATCAACTATAATGGTAAAAAACGTTGTGACGATAGGTGTGCAGATATTGAGAATAAAATTTACGACATTTTCAAAATTGTCCGAAATCCCTACACTAGAAATTGTTGTCCAGCGACACGAGTAAAAACCAAGTCGATAATGACGAAACTGCACGTGTACGATGATACGTCTAAGATTGTGGAAATTATGAAACCGAAATCGTCAAACAAGTATAAACCGCGAAAGGAGGAATACGAATCTATTTTTGTAGTGCTGCCGAATGGCGCAAGTGTAGGTTTTTTTGTGCTTGCAAAGCTAAAACCAAGTAAAGTAGCATCGTACTATCGTTTAAAGTAACTGATAGGACGTTAAGTAGGCCGAACCCTTAAACAAAAAAATTATCAGTACATAAATTCAAAATTTTTATAACTAAAAAATTAAAAAAAAAAAAAAAAAATATTTAATTTAATTATAATTTTGGAAACATGAATTCTTCGTCACAATCCAATAAAAGTATAATTTTTGACAATCTACCAAAGCGGTATAACAAGGCGGTTAAAAACAAAGCAAGTGCGGAATCATCATGTACAGCAGCACGGTCAGACGATACGAACGTGTCGATAAACTCATCGCGTTCAAGGGCTAGGTCACGGTCGACTGCGAAAGAACCAAACACTTTGCTGATCATTAATTCAAACGATCAAATTGTCGAAGAAATTATCTTCACCGATCGTGATTTAGCGAATGCACTGTACAAGAAAAATAGAGTCCATCCGAAGCGGACCCGATCATGCAGACGTAAAAGATCACGAGCATATAGCAGACATTCAAGCAACAGTACGTGTGATGAGTGCGAATAACAAAGTATTATAGCTGTGTAATATGTAATATACAGTGGCAATACACCTGTATAAATCGGTGAATTATTCTAAAGTACATATCTGTAATTTCATTCGTCGTATCTTATTATAAATCAATAAATTACACGTGTCTATACATCATTAATTTTTATTTTTCTAAATAAATTATGTTTGCCGTTCATCATCTTACGTAACTGACATTTTTATTAAGTGAGGGTATCGCTTATAAAATGATTTCACACCATTTGTATAAACGATATTTATGTGCCTGGTTCTTATCTATACGAAACAAAAGAGTTGTTCCCAATTAATCTCTTTTCTATTGGAGAGGACCAGAAGATTCTAAAAAGTGTTGCCAACAAAAATGATCTCATTTACAAAATGAGATCATTTTTGAATGCAGCTTGCACGCAAGTATCTGAAAGCAGTTATCTTTACGGTATATTAGTAAAATTAATCAATCCATCATTGTCAGAATAAGCCTTGTAATGTTCGTGTCTAAGGAACAAACTTCAACTCGACTCTAATAATGTTATTATTCAACCCGCCCACGTCAATAATATTATATTTTAATAAATTTACGGGCCAAACAGTAGGGTAGGATGGTGAGGTTAAATAGAAGCATATTCCCCTTTTTGGGATATAGCCTTCTGATCTGTTATAAAAACTGGTGGTAATTGATTTTATGATGACTGCATATGTTGCTATCGGTGTCTTTAGTAAATATTTCTGGTTTATTAGAGAGCTTTTCATGCCAATTGTACCAATAATTTACTACAAACCACAAACATTCTCAGTTCAATCAACTTACTTTGAACGAAGTTACAGATGACCTTAAATATATGCGGAAAAGGGGCTTGAGCCTCACACAGTGTACATTGGTTATAAAATCCCAGTATATTAGCCTTATAAAAATGGCATCGAGCTTCATCTGGCGCTAAGCTTTTCGTCCAATACTTTAGATGAAAGTACAGAGCTTCTTTCTGGAATATTACTAGTGTTCTGAGGAGTGCATCCACACTTATCGAACCTTAAAATAACCAATCTGCATACCGACCTTGTTACTCATACCAATCCTTGTTTATCGTGCTAATTACTTGCCTAAAGTAGAATATTGCTTTATAGCGCATAGAATGATTCCAACGTATACAGTGACAAGTAACCAAAATTCGACTGCTCGATAAAGGAGTAAACACTATACAATGACAAGTAATCTTGAAATGTCATTGAAACTTTTTAAGCTTAATGCCGTTTGTATATAAATAAAAGAGAATCATATCATTCAGAATCCATTACTCGTATTTCATTTAAATTTGTACACATTATGAATTTTAAAATTAATCAAAGTTCTATTTAACATCTCCTTCGACAACGGCTTGGTTTACACGTTGCAGATCTAAAACGTTCACAAGACGCCATTTCGTTATCACATCCTATTGCTTTTCCAAACATTTTGGCAATTTTGTCCACTAACGAAAGTCCAATCTCATCTGGAAACGGGCCCAATAATTTCCGCGCCAAATTAACATTTCCCGACCCATGGCAACAGCACGAACATCGTGATGGCAACTGGGCTCTAGACGTTTTTTTTACATTTAATTTTGCCGAACATTTATCGATACATCGTTTATAATCAGCACACGCCGGTGGAATTGATCTATCGCTGTTGCAGCAGTTGACATCATTGTCGCACTCGTCATCGATATTGCATGGGTCGGATATTGTACAGATAATTGGTTCGGTGATTTTCAATTGGCATGATTTTGCATTTGGCAACGGTGCATGATCGCCACAACACATTGATCGACACGAGCCCCTATCGGTACAATTTTTTTTCGAATCATTTTTGCGCACAATAAATATTCGTCCCCGTTCTCGGTCGTATTTAAAACATTTTTTATGCATCGAAGATTTTCGCAATGAATCAATTATGTCGTCGTCCAAACCAGAATCGGTCATACTATTTTTAAAACTTTTTTTTTTACAAATTAATTTAAAATACTAAAAATTTATATAATTTATCATAAAAATATTTGAAATAAAACGAAACAAAACACACATAATTTTCTTAGCTGGTGCAGCACTGCCACCTTTGGTATGTCTTATAAAATCGAATCTGTTATATTTAGAACAGTTTGGTTTGTTTATAGGCTAGAAAGTTGTTTCTGCGTATTTTTTAATATTCAAATAAATAACTGTTATTTGTTCTTATTTATGTGTTTTATTATAACCATAAACTATGAAATATTCCAAATAGAATACAAGAAACCGTGTGCTAATAACGAAAATGTATTTCAACTACTAATCGATAGCTGGCACTGTACGCAACAAAGAGGAAAATCTTGTATGAAACTTTTATCAAAAACAATTAATTTTCATTGTACTTGTTGTTTGTTAAAGTCCGTTGTTAATAATTAATGCATGAAATAATTACTGATTATTGTAAACAGTGTTAATTAACATATTTATATTTGTGTTATACAAGTATATTATATATTTCATAATAAATATTTTCAGTTGATTGAATATATAGCTCGAGCATTAACAGTCCGAGTTAAAGTTAAAATAAGGGAGTTGCTCTTGTTAAATCCTCCCTCATGTACAGTATATAATATACTGGGAATGTATGTATGTTAGGGATATATAATATACCATTGTGCTCCACCCTTATTTAATGTACTCTTAAATTATTACTGTATTCACATTTTATAATTTTATTTCGCCTCCTACACACTTTGAATCACTTCCACTCATTGTCTAATTTTTTTCAATATAAATAAATAAATAGGAAAACGAAGATAAAAAATTGTTTAAAGTCATACCCACATTTCGTTTAATTTTTTTTTATATCTAAAAAAATTTATGTTTCAATTTCCCTGGGAAAAGCATGAGAATATGTTAAAGTTTATGCCAATATACTCCACAGGCTCGTATCTAAGACGTGACATTTTTTATAAACAATAAAATAGAATTGTATAAAATGTACATTTATTTTTATAATGACAGAAGATTACTCTAACTGTATACATATGTTGTATTGCCGATGTCGAATGGCAAAGCATAACCGAAATATTTCCTAAATTGATTTCAAATAGCCGCACAAACTTTTGTGATTTGATTTATTAAGTTTTTGCGGCACAAAGAGTTGGTTATACATCTATATAGTTACGAGAATGGGTATTAAGTCCATAGAACAACAACAAAAACTGTAATTAATTTTCATAAACTTTTCCGTTATTGATTTTCCTTTTTTTACATCATTATTATTCTTTATTTAAAGTTGGTTGTGTGCGTGTGTCGAGCTTTTTGGTGAGCGGAAAATCAATAAATTTTTTTGAATAAGCTCTCGTGTGCTTGGCGCATGTCAAACAAAAAAAATATGTATATATCAATGTAAAAACTATATATTATAATTCTTTGTGTGCAAGTGGAGATCAATCTACGTGCTAATCATTTATATACAAAAGCTCGGGGTCTAGCCAACATCTGAAATTGTCTATCAAGGTAAGAAGTGTATAAGTAGCTGCTTGCGTTCATTTTTAAGCACTTGAATGGTTCGAAACAAACACTCGCACTATATATAATATCACCCTCTTATGAATACAAATTACCACTATCAGTCACGTGCCGTGTACATCTCAATCTGAAAATGAAATGAAAAATAAAGTAAAACATCAAATATTTAATAAACTTCAATTAATTTTTGTTTAAAATTCTGTACCATATCTATACTCTAAACATTATATGAGTATACATATCTCGTAGTGATGAAAAATTAATAAAATTCCGAATATAATTTTATTGTATTTCGATCTGTTCTGTTTGACTGTATACCATTTGATATAATCACTTACCTGGTGTAACATCCACAATCAGACGTTTACTAAAATAGGGTGAATGCATTAAAATCGCGAGATGTAGATGATTCGATAAATAAAATTAAAAAGCGTGAAAAGATCATAGATTCGGGGGTGGGAGGTTAGTGAAGCTTTGCTTCCATGCCTCATCACTGTATATATAGATTACGTTCCGGTTCAGCTGATTACTATTAATTTTTTTACTGGGATCTATAGTGCAATACCTGTGCTTGTGAAAAATGATGGTACGTGGTCCCGCACCCAGCCCAAAACTCTAAGATTATAATTCATCAAAATAATCAGTACAGCGTCAATTGGTGGAATATTAATATTTTTGCTTCCATTAATCAACATAGAATTCCTTTGTTATTCTGAGTACACTGCTTGTACTTTAGGGCATCGTTTTCTTAGTTTGGATCACATGATACCAGAAAATGGCTTAAAAGACAAAATAGAAAAACCTACAAAGAGGAGTGCAAACTCCAATCGTGCTGTTTCCCATAACAAACTCTTCCTATTTCTTTCAGTAGGAAATTTTCAACTAGTCCAGTTGTGCTGGATTTTCAAATCAGCCGTAAATCCAACTCTTATCGCTCTGAATAATAAATGGGTATAAGCCATTCAGATATGTTATAAAAATCGTTCAACCGATTGCATTAATTTAGAGCTGTGAATTCAGCATACAAATAATTATCTTAAATTATTTTAGAGAAAGGACGCCACTGCCGCAAACTGGCCAATTACGATGCTTGATAAAGAGAAATGCTTGCTCCGCGTACTTATTAATCTGATGTTAGAGCAGACTATTCGTAAAATTGAATATATGAAACTGATATTTGTAATAGCAACGAAGTGACAGAGATACTTGCTCCATTGAAATATTATTCAGCTTCCGTCGGTAATAAAACAAATCAGTGAAAAAACAAAGTTTGGGCTTAAGGATGCGCACTGTCGCAGGTAATTGTGATGATAAAAGAAAATCAAAGGACAATGGATAACGGCTCTGTTACATAGGTTTAGCGTTTTTTCCCAGTTACTTTTGTCCCAGACGTACACTCTCAGTCCATAAATCTGTTTGTTCTTCTAATGCAATCTAAAATATCTAATATTCTCAAGGTCGTCACTTGATCCTCAAATAGGAACTGTGGTCCAAACCAATGCAGTCTATCGCAAGAGTATGAAGAACAGGAGTACAAGAAGTACTCGACAGTTTCTACTTTCCCTCCCTCACACTGCTCGCAGATCATGAAGTTCCGAATTTTAATTCGAAATGATTATTCAGGGACCTGAATAATCATTCAGGGGACCTGAATAATCATTAAGAAGGACTGGGATCTTTGCTGATTTATTGATCCAAAGAAGATTTTGGATAGTCGACAAGAGATGAGACTATCCTGTAAAAGTGGAAACCGCGCTCGGGATCCATTTATCAGACAACATATTTCCTTTGATACCCATGTGACTGGGTATTTAGTCAAGTCTAACTTTATCCAGACTGCCTAGTAGATTTAACGCAAATATCGTCTCCAAAACAAGTTTCGATGTTAAAGTATTGGAACTAATCTACTTTAGAGCAGCCTGCAGGATGTCAGAAGAAGGTACGCTACCAAGCGGTACAGAAAGACAGTACCTACTAAGGTTATAGATAATTCGACCTCAGGATTTTGTTGTCTAAACCCGGTACCAGTAAGATACAGCATACTGAACCGTCAGTAAAGATCATCATATCGTCACCGAAGGGGTAGGATGGGGTATTATAGTCCCCTATGTGATTTCCGGTTAAAGTTACCCAAAATAATTTCCCGAAGACTTGCTTCGTCACCATAGTGCTCGGGGGCATGTGGTCAGTTTGGTGTCGGCCCAACTCCATTCATATTTGACAGTACCAGTAAATAAGTGCGGCAAACGAGATTATGGGTCTGATCACCGAAACGTATAGTTAGTACACGCGTCTGGGTTTCAAGCTCAAATGACAGCTTGCATTTCCAGTTAATGTTGCATGCTTTGTTATTGTTGCATTTTCCTTCTATATTTTTTCGCCAAGTAATCTTCCTATCTAACCAGATCCTCAGATACTTGACTTCCGAAGAGAACGGGGTTATATGAGCCCAAATTTTTTAGAAGACTAAACCTTCACAAAATCGTGCGTCTAGTTAAAAGAACTATCTTATAGTTTTCCTGGGTTAACTGATAGATCCTGGTCACTACACCAGGCTTTACTATTGCGTTTTGATCCGGTGTGAATGGTGTAGCAATTTATTGAAGAAGAACCATTTTTCAATGTCATATTCTTTACTCTTCAAAATAACTTTCTGGTTCGGGTGATCTCGGCCAAAGTACAATTGACTCAAAACTGATATTAAAAAGCAGAAATAGCTGTGGTATAGATATAAAAGGTCATAACTCGTTTTTGTTGTTTTTTCAGGACGACCAATTTAAGTTTTGAATCGCTTTAACAGATCTATTGATGAACCTTTATAAGAATTTGAATATTTCCATTTCTAAAAGTTATAAAACAATAAACAATTGCTGACTTGTGCAGTTTTTAACAGGAAATTCGATTTGTAATAACTCGACTGATGCCCTTTTATATCTACACCACAGGTTTAATACCATGAAAATCTAACCATTAGAAATGAAGAGGAAACTGCCACAACAGCGAGGAGATGTCGTTGATGTACACTGGAATTCGAAATGATCTCCTATGAAAATCAATACAGTCCATATCTACGTAAAGAAAGTAGCAAATCTAATATAGATTGTCGAACGAGATGAAATTTCAATAAGTACACTTTGTTTTAGTTAACAGTAGCGAACAAATTCTAAAGTAGATTTAAGTCTGTAGAATTTATTAGCCTGATTCTAAATTTCGTTTCGTATTGAAATGGTGGCTTTCGGTTAAAACGAGAAGTTGCTAACCAGATTCTTGAGTTATTTTTATAATTTTTTGTTTTTCGAAAAACGTGAATCAAGCAGTCTTAGTTCCCATCATGACACATGGTACCTACTTATACGATCGGTAATGGGGACGAACACGAATATGTCGATTTGTGATTCCTTATTAAACTCATGGTACTCCATACAATATCCCGATGGTTCTGACGATTCGATAAGGATTTGTAGTGCTAATTTAATACTCATAATATGTGAGTGGCTTAATTATAGACGGCGTGTGAGCGATCGTTTTGTACCTGTATCGAAAATTTATAGTTATATAAACTTATAGAATGAGCATCCACTTATAATTTATAATCTCCGTAATTTAAATTTTTTTTTTATATTTTGAAAAATTATTAACTTGCTTTTCAGTTTTATTAACTTTGTCTGTACATAAATTTGGAGGGGAACAATACTTTATGGAACAATTGTACAGTAAATTTTTATCCCACTAACAATTGTTGTTGCTTTCCTCTTATACATTACCCTGCCGACTCTATTCATCGGTACAATAGAATATCTATATATATGTAAGGATGTGTACTCGGTTTTTTTCTATTTCTAATCTCTCTCGTCTCTTAATATATATTCATTAGTCGGTGTTTTGTAAAAGTCTTAATTTTTCCATTCGATTTAATCATCAAAAACTGAATAAAATATCTAGAATTCAACCAGAGATAAAACACTGAATAATGATGACGATGAGTATTTGTTTCACGTTGATATGGCGATTAAATAGGCAATTCTTTTGTATACCATCTATACATAATATGTTCGTCGATATCCAGCATGGGCCTACCACACATAAACGGAACCCTATATACATAAATATGGTAATTTAAACTTTGGTCTTATAAATATTTGGTCGACTGTTAACCCCATTCGATCAAAATTATTCCCAACTGGGAGAAAAATATATTCCCAACGGGAGGAAATGAGACAAATCTTAAATTCCAACACAAACAATAATACAAATAAAATTATCATTGTAATATGATAGAGTTGATAAGAAATCGATGCTTCTTATAATTTATTTTTGCTTTGCTCGTTGGTCAACAAAACCTAATCTAATTTATTTAATACATCATTATGAATTAAAACAAACATTTTATGACATTATCATCATCGTCATCATCATCATCATCATCGTCGTTGTCGTTGTCGTATATATATATCCTTTGTCTGATTACAATTAAATTAAAATTGATTTTTTTTCTTCAGTTTTCCAATTTTCTTGCTTCTTCGTCTCCGTTTCTTAATAATATTTTATTGTCAACAATCATTTGGCTTTGTTGTTGTTCTTGTTTGCACGCAACACTTTCGACTTATATATAATGAGCGAAAATAAGCTGACGTTTGCTCCAACTTATATGTGACAAGATGTTAACCTTTCAACGTTATACCTAGATATGGATGTATGTCTATTAATAAATAGACGTAAATTGAGGATCTGTTTAATCGAGTGGAAAGCACAAAGATAAAAAATATGTATTTTTTTATCACAGCGTATCATGGTTACCAAATCAAAAATAATTGAGGGATCTGCTCATATATAATATATTGTTGTCTGTGCGAACGATGAAGATGTGCAATTTGATTAAACGATGATTTTGTTGAATTTCAACTATATATTATATAATCTTTACATGGTTTTAATGATGCGAATGATAACATTATGTGTGTGCGCCCGATACAATTTATACGTCGCTTCCAATATCGATTTTTGACTATTGCGAATTGAAAATGAATTTTCGATCGGAAAAGTTTCGTTTTTGGACCAATATCGATATATTAAATATAGAAAAATGGATACTGCAGATTATAAATTTATTTAAAACTTATGTGTACCCATCCAACAGTATCTAGCACCTACTTTAGATTTCATCTGTACACAATGAATGTGTATATATGTATATATGCCGTAGGATGGTAAATGATATGCGCTTGGCAGCTCTCGGTATTTGCGTCATACAAATGGGTCGATAAAAACATATATCTGTGTATATGTACAATATATGGATACAAAAATAGATTCTAAATTGTTACTTTGTGTTATAGTTCTGATTTCATTTCCGATTTTATTTATTAGCATCATAAATAGTCCAAAGGGTTTGGTCAGAATAGGATATAATAGATGAAATCGTTACATATTTGTTTTAGCTTCTGACGTAGTTTTTGTATTATCTTGATAACACACGCCAAGTGGTTTTACCCAAAAGATTCATAAACTGTATGATATTGTTGCAACGATAGTAGAAATTATATTTAACAATAATTGGAAAATGAAAGTATGGAAAATGGTGTTTTTATCCTTCCATATCTTACAATGCACTCCGTAAACCATAAACCATAATCGTGCGCGCATATGATGACTTTTACACATAAAGATTATTTATTAATTTACTTGCTAAGCTTTATTATCCAAAATATAACTTAAAACAATGTTGTAGGAAATGAGGAGGCTTGAAATTAATCAAAATTAATCCAGTCAACGATATGGCCTTGACACAAATTTTAACTAATAATAAATTAACATCTTGCTAACCAGGTACCACTGTAGGTTTCTTATACATGATTACTTCTGTAAGTCCTAATTGAACTTCTTTCCGATTCATATTTATCAATATTTGCCTCGATCAAAATATTGGATTGAACTGAATTCCAATCCCAACATCTTTTTAATGGTTGTAATTTTGAATGTAATGAAACTGTATATGAAAATTATCGCGTCCTTCTATCGATATCATAATGAGTATGACCATTACGTCGTTTAATTTTTATAATCTTTTCGAAGTCATGTAGCTATTCAATTTTTTGCAAATAATCCAATTATAAATTCATCATATCCGAATCGTGTTGGCTATAAAAGTCGATTACTTTTCATGTTCCGCACATATCACTGTCGAATGTACCACGCTATTACGATTCATGAAATGTTAACAACTCTTTTTACAGTGCACAAAACACTTCCGCAACCATAACATGAACTGGTATTTGGTTCGAAAAATCAATGGCGCTATATACTTACTTATAGGATGAACTTGTACCATCCCGATAGTACATCACATAATCTCCCTGACTTTACATTTTATTAAATTTAATTTTAGAAAAAGGCATTCATTATTGCTGTTAGTCAGGTTTTAACCAATTTTAGGCCAGTACATAACACAAACCGGGTTTCTTGACAATCGTTGGTCAATATCACGTAAATTTTGTAAATCGCTGACTCCTGAAATTGTTACTACTTATAAATGCGATCTGCACATAGCATTAAGTATTCCATTTCAGTCAATAGTATTGACAAACAATATTTTATAGATTCTGAACTCCAACTAGGAATGTCAGATGTGTTTATCGACATCAACTGTAATCAAATGAGGTAAAATCATTTTTGTACTTGTCCTCTATGGTGGTTTGAATCACTAGAATTGCGACGTTTTCCTGAAGCGAGACTGTTTTCATAGTTAATTGCTGATTAAAACTGAAGACAAACTTAACGTGGTACGGTTTAATACTTTCAAGTCCATGAGTATCTGGTGTGTATTTATTTCGACAAACGACATTTAGTTGGGATAAGAAAGTGGTATTGTACACAGTTAAAACTCGTCATGGGCTCATTATGGCCAAGTACACTCTGTGGTCGATAAATCACTTCTTGCGGTATGGTTGTTTTATCAAAATCAATGAATCAGTAGTTATTAGAAATGCCATAGGTACATAATGGATCATAGAAAGAAATGGAAATTACAATGGGTTAATTGAGCCTGAGTGACGGAGGACGAAACAACAAAAAGTTAGTACTTAACTGATTTTAGAAGAGAATGTTTGTGAATGAAAATAAGTTTGATAATTCTATTGGTTCATAAAACAAACATGCCATTTGCTAATAAACCAGGAACAATTACAGAGGTTCAGACAGATATAAGCCGAATAAATATATGGAGCTGACGAGGAGTAGTTATGCTAATGTTATACATTAGTTATGTTATACATTAATGACTTGTTGGATAGCACTGTGAATACTATCCACAGTTTTGCCGATTATGCAACATTGCACTCTTATTTTTCATTCGAGGTTGAGCCTACTCCTTCAGAGTTAAACGGTAAACGGCTGGAAGTTATCACTTGGCTTAATTCCGATTTCAGTACAATATTTGAGTGGGGAGTAAAAACTCAGGTCAAATTTAACGAAAAAAAACAGAAATTTGCACGTTCTCGCGTAAAAGAAGTCGCGACAAATACCCTTTTGTGGAAAAAGGCTACGTTCTCGTGGGTTATGACTCAATTCGTCTGCTTGGTGTTCAGATTAGCAACAATTTAAAATATAATGTACACATTATCGCATTGGCCAAATCAGCTTCACGTAAACTCGGGTTCCTCAATAGATGCAGACGATTTTTTAAATCGCATCAGGTTCTCCAGATATATAAAACCCTTATTAGACCGTATCTAGAATATTGCTGTCAGGTTTGGGGAGGAGCATATGGCATTGTTCTCTAGTTGCTGGAAAGAGTTCAGCGGCATGCCATCCGAATAATACGAAACTTTAGACTTACGAAAGGTCTAGAGAGCTTACAGTACCGCAGAGATTCTGCAGAACCCTGTGTGTTTTATAGATTAATAAATGGTAAATGTTCTGCAGAATTAACGGAGAAAATACCTGCACCATTTGTTACGCCAGGATGGGTAACATGAGGAACGGTCAATGCGCATAGGTTTACGGTGAAGCTGCCGAAACCTCGAACTGAAAGTG
Source organism: Tipula lateralis (assembly GCA_963932295.1). Taxonomy (NCBI): domain Eukaryota; kingdom Metazoa; phylum Arthropoda; class Insecta; order Diptera; family Tipulidae; genus Tipula; species Tipula lateralis. The sequence goes on along the minus strand of OZ010736.1, from coordinate 194,302,255 downwards.
CAAAGCGCGAATACATTTATCGAACCTCCAGGAAGTGGAATTCGTTATTCGGTTTTCAGTTTCCTTTTGAGCATAAAATGCACAAGTTTAATGCAGCTATCAACCTTTACTTGAAGGGCACCGCGTTGGGTGCTGGAGCTCTAACAGTTACAAGGAGCTAGAACTGTCTTAAAGTCCACCCTGCACCCAATTGAAGCTTAACTTAAAAAAAATTATTAGGTATATGATTTGACTGTAATATATTTTAAATTTATTTTCTCAAACTCGTTTAAAATTATTGAAAACCTATTTCGAAGTTTGAGTTTATTGTTTAATATTTTTGTAAGGTTTCGATTCGAAAATGTATATACCCAATGTGTGTGTACATAATGTTACAAATTACATATCGATTTTCATTAAAGGTGACACAAAGTGTTGTTCAAACAAGATTCTGACGTTCAAAAACACTTTTAATGAAATTCAAACTTTCAATTTTTCACTATATAACTTTTCATAGACAAAATCGGCTGATATGATGTTAAAGCTTATAACAATCTCATGAACAAAAATTATCCAACATTATTTTTTATAATGAACTTAATATAAAAAAGTAGGATAAACTTTAATTATAAAGTTTTACAATAAATAACGAAACTTTTGCGTTTAATTTTATTAAAGCGTAATGTAGGAGAGGTCGGAGCAAGTTGAAGTACGAGGCTAGTCAAAACAATTTTTATTTGCTAAGCTATTGGTTTCTTAATGGTGTGGTCATATCAATCCCATCACAACTCAAGCTCTTGGTATATACAATTAGCGAAATATCTATTAAATTTACTGATATTGTCCAAACTTCAAATGGTGCTAATAACAAGAAGAAGGTGAGGACTCACTATACACATTTTATATTGATTGAATGGTCATAACGATGTAAATACAAATGATGAAATTGATCAATTATGTTACAGAAGAGAAATTTTATAAATAACGACTTTTGAGTATATTTTCTATTTATGGAACTGGTTTGAAGCAATCCGACGAAGAGTATAAGTTGAATATAAACTTATGGTCGATCTTTATGGTCCTGCAGGCAAATCAGATTTTTAAACCTGCCTCCCTCTCATCTTTGCCAAAATTGAATTACTTCGTACTTCAAAAGTTTTCTATTTTTTATAACTTATGCTTACACATACTGGTAGAATAGCTGCGACCTTGCTTATAATAATTTTATTAATATATTTACGGATTAATATTATAAAATTCACCTTCATTTTTATTTATAAATATCCAGTATATGCAATGTAAATATGATGTATAAACGGAAATTTAAACAAAATGGCTACATTCAATTTTTATGGAGTTGGGTGTGTGTGTGTGTAGCTTTATGTTCGCTTAAATCCAAAAAGCTTCCCTATTTTATTGATTTTTATTCCAAAATAACACTGAGAAACAAAATGGTTGTGATTTTGTTGTATGTACTTGTATATAAATATATTATATATACAAACCAAATATATAAGAAGGTAAATTAACCCTTCTTCGCGCTTCTGTACGAGTATACGAGTTTAAATCGAATGTATAATGTGAAAATTGTTAATTAATAAATCCAGTTTGAACAAAAATACAAACGAAAACTTTTTTGTGCTTAGATTCGAAGGCACATAAAAGTTAAATGAAAATTTTTTAATTTCGTTTTTTTGTTGTTTTCTTTCTTATTCAATAAGAATAAATCACTTCGAAAGCTCTATATACCCATCCATTTTTCACTGTTTCAATTAAAACATTTTCCGAATATTATTTTAAATATGACAGAGCTTTATTTCTATTTTCTCTTTTCTACCTGAAAGTTTTTTTTCTATATATAAGCGTATATATGTACATTTTATATAAGTTCCACCCTCTGACAATATTTATAATAAAAGAAGCAAAAAAAAAAAAAGTTTCGGGAAAATTGTTTTGTATCTCAATTTGTTATTTTTGAAAAGTTTATATAGATATTGTTACAGTGTATACACCCATTTAAATACCCAAAAAAGGGAAATACGAACGAAATACCAACACAATATTAGATAGAATGAGATGTAAGTGTTGGCGCGAGTTTGCGTCGAAAGTACGATGTGAGAGGAAAAATTACATTGAATTGAATGGCAAAAATGAAATGGAAAATATAGGATTATTTTCAAGGAAAAAGGAAAATACGATAAATTTCTAGTCAGACGTTGACTGTGAAACATAACGGAGTTGCTGTACGTAGAACCGATTTTATATCTTCTTTAGTTTTTGCTGGGAAATTAAATAAAAATTGTGTGTGTGTGTGCGCGTGTCAATGTGTGTACGTGGGTGTGTGTGTGTGTGTAAAATTTGTATACTTTGTTAACTAATTGATACAGTATTTTTTGGTTTCCTCTGGGAAAATCCTTCAGACAGAGTTTGAATTTTGAATTTAACGGGAAAATCAGTTTGTACAGTTTAATTTTTTTTTCTCTTTTAAGTTCTGATAAAACATTTTTTGTGCACACAATAGTTAAAAACTCTGTCTCTCATAACAATAAAGTGGAATAAAACAGAACAATTTATTTAATTCAAATTTGTTTTATGTATAATTTTTGTGCAATGTGAAATTAATTTTTATCAAAAACAAACTAAAAGTGGTTTTACAAACGAAGTTAACAGTTGTGATGTCGAAGAGGTGAGTTAAAAATATACGATTTAAATCGCATAGAGCATGCGCACTTGGGTTCACTTATATAGTGAATTTAAACCAAAATTTGTATATTCATTTCAGATGATCTAATAATACTGCAGATCTAATGTGAGGTTGAATAGATTATCCTGATTTTATTTGGAATCCAAATTGAACCTCAACTATACAAAAAAATGGTTTAAATAATAAAAATCGAAATTAAAATATATAATCAAAATTCTAAAGCAATAATAATACTGTATATTAATAAAATTGTTTAATAAAATTTGAGTCTCACATAATTAACACTATTTATCCACGCGCCCTACTCAAAATTTCATAATGTCAGGATTTTCTGCAATTAAAGATCGAACGAAAGGATTATTTGGCGGGTAAGTTTTTATATACATGTACTATATTTTATTTATTATTATTTTTTTCAAAATATGAAATCGGCTTAAAACCATTTTTAAGGAAGAGAAAAATCTCGTAAAATAATTCCTTGTTCCTTACTCCTTATACGAGTGCAGAAGATTTTTATTTTATTGAGAGGGATTATATTATATCAAATTTGTTATATAATAATAAATATGAAGATTTGTCTTCATTATATTTTATTTTTGTTTGTGGATTATATTTTTTATCGTATTGTTGGCAAGTTGGTGTATTATAGATAAAACAATTATTGTGGTATTATTTCGTTTTGCAAAACAAACATAATACTGATAAAAAAACAACAACTAACTATACGTCTACGGTTTTAGCAAAATATTTAACTCTGTAATGACTTATCTCGAATCTTAAGTAGATAAACTATTTGATGAGTTCGTATTTGTGGTACGTCTGTAAACTCATAAGATACCGGCGGATGATAAAATGCTCGCTCAGTTGCGTTACTCAAAACACATTCGAGAGTGGTTTAATAAAGTATAAATTTTGGATTATGAAAATGTGATATCCAATTTTATATTAATTCCACATCAATTTAATATTCAAATTTATTCCTTAAGATAAGTTTTTAAATAACTTACTATAATGTGATCTATTTCGATCGATACAGTTCTCGAGTTGATCAGAAAATCAAAGTTAGCTCAATTTAGTCCCTTTAGTAAGTGTATATGTAATTTATGTATTACGCTTTAAAAACTGTTTTCTTGAATAAAGGTATGAACAATAAATGCTTTAAATGTAGGCAACAGTGGTTAAAACACAGTGCAAATCTAACAGCACACTACTCTGCACCATTTTATTTTCAAATATACTCATTGCTCCTAAGTGCTAGCGTTCAGATTCAAGTTTGGTTCTAACATACGATCAATTACAATAGTTGTTTTGTCGAAGACATTGCTTTCCTAGATGAACGGCTAGTTCTGGTTATGAAATAATCCGATATTGCATTTTTTCTAAAATGAAATTCGTCTACTACATAGCAGTCGGATTTTGACATTCGATTTTCGGATTTCGTTTTGTCGGTTTAGTTTCATAATAGCAAAATCCGCTTTCGAATCCAATATCGAATTTTTCATAATAGCACCCCTGGTTTAACCATGGCGAATTTTGCAAACTGCCAAACTCGATATAGATTAAATAATTATTTTGACATATTCTATAGTAAGTTAATCACTATTCATAATTAATTTAATTTATTTTGAATTTTAAAACAAACGGAAATTTTACACAAAACTTATAACAAACTGACTACTACTGTAAAACAAATAATTAAGAAACAAAATAATTTTCAAGGCACACTTTAATTTGAAAATATTAATGTGGTATAAATTTCACTTAACGAAGTAGTAGTCAACTCACTTAACGAAGTAGTAGTCATTGAATAAAAATTGTTTAGTTGAAAAAAACTGATTTTTCCATAGCCTGCTTTTCGTAAATTTTAAAATTTCTAGAAGTTTAGATAAATATTACTTTTCGGTAAATAATCTGTATAGAGTATAAATTGTAAACTTGTATCTTTTGGTGAGTCACTCTGAGTCAAGAATATTGATCATTAAATAATGTTCGTTCTTATTACTCATGCATGACACAAACTCGGTTACTGTAAAAAAATTGTACGATGGTTAAATTATGTAGGTGTTTAAATTTGGCAAAACAAATGGTCCGAAATTGGTTTGCTTACGGAGGAGATGGAAACCAATTCCGATTAAGACAGTTTCAAATATACTACTAAAAATTTAATATTCTTCAATCAAGCTGATTTCCGGTAATTACATTTGTGAAAGGTTATGTTAAATTGAAATAAATTTGGCTTGTCTTTTTTTAAATTTAAAATCTAACCAGCTTCATAAAGTGTTTGATACTTTATACTATACACAACATTGTATATGCGTATTCTGTTGAAAATATTTTGAAAATATGCTTAAAATGAGCAGTTCAAAAAATCTGAACAATGATAATTTAAGTCTAACAATATAAAGTTGAACTAGAGTTTAGCTAGTCGTGATTAATTATTAACTCGATATCTAAATAGAAAGTTTGGGAATGTATATATCTAATTAGAAGAGATATTAAATAATTTCGTGATGGGTTATTAATTTAACCATGTATAGCGAGATATAGTTTATATCTCAGGTTTAGTCCTCGACTTACGTCGGTTCGACTTACGACAGTTTGTAGTTACGACTATACACGGGAAAAAACATGGCTTTTTATTTCGATTTTCCTTTAATTCAAATTTTATTGGGTGGTAATATGGCTGGATATAAGTTGAAACCCTTATGAAAGTAGTAAACAAGCATATGGTCCAATTGCCCTCTTTTGTATAGTAAAGCGTGGATTACAAGAATAATTTTTGACGAATAGTTCAAAAACATTTCATACTAGAAGCAAAAGCATATTGGAGTCACAAAACAGGTTCCGTTCAAGATACTCTTACTTTTGGACAATGCGCCAAGTCACCTACCTGGTATTACAGAGTTAGGCGATAACGTAATAATAGTTTATTTGCCTCCCAAAATTATCTCAATTATTCCTTTCAACCAATAGATCAAGGAGCATTTCAACTTTGAAGGTATACAATTATTATTATTATTATAATTTTTTGTTTTTTATTTATTATTGAAACTAGTCTTTCCAAACTAACCATCAATTTACATCTGAATTCTTACAAACTAAAATATAATGTGGTCACTGTTGATCCAGCGATGCACAGTGCCTATTCGTTGGTAGGCTGCTAACATACTAACGAACTCGAAGGGTTTCATTCTTTTTAGTCTCCTAACCAAATGTTCATTATCCAGTAGCCGAGAGGCTTCCGCATTGACATGTTCCATTAGTCTTGTTTCATGTTTCGATGCAAATCTTTTTATTTCGTGTTTTCTATCCGAAATCTCCAAATCACGATGCAAATCACTAATACGAATGTATCAGGGTGCATTGACTAACTCCGGAGTACCTTATTCTGTAAGTTTTGTATAAGTTTCATGTTAGTATTCTTAGTACAGCCCCAAAGTTGAATGCCATATAACCAGATCGGCTTAAGGACCTGATTGTAAATCAGTATTTTGTTGCATATGCTTAATTTTGACCTTCAAGTTTAAGATCAAGTTCTTTTCTTTTCTTCTTCACATGCTCTTTCCATTTAAGTTTAACATCCAGAGTCATACCCTAGTATTTAGCAGAGTTCACGTTCGGCACCAGCACATCGTTTAACCTGATTGTCGGCCAATGATTTATTTGTAAAGTTGACATGGGCAGATTTTAATTCATTAAGTTTGATTTTCCATCGCTTGGTCCACTGACGAATTTCACCACTTGCACATTGAAGTTTATTCGCCGTCTCTTCCGCAGTTTGCTCTGTTGCTAGTATCGCGATGTCGTCAGCAAACGTTGCTATGGTTACGTGATTGGAATGTGGTATATCACTTGTATATAGTAGGTAAAGAACTAGACCTAGAACGCTGTCTTGTGGGACTCCTGCCCTTACCTCCCTCAGTTCAGAATACTCATCTTCTTGTCTTACTCTAAAAAACCTTTCAGATAAATATGATCTCAAAAGATCAATATATGGTTCCGGAAGCATAGGATTTAGTTTATGTATTAAACCCTCGTGCCATACCTTATCGAAAGCTGCTGCCACATCCAGAAATAAGGTCGAACAAATTGGTTTTTCTTCTAACGCCTTTTCTATAATGTATGTTATTCTGTGAACCTGATCAATTGTAGAATGTTTGCATCTGAATCCGAATTGGTGACCCGGTATTAGGTCTCTACTTTCTATTATTGGCTTCATTCTCTTCAAGAGTAGTCTCTCCATTGTTTTGAAATGATAGGGAGCAGGGATATCGGACGATACGATTTAGCTTCATTAGGCGGTTTACCTGGTTTTGGTAACATAATAACTTCCGCAACTTTCCAGGCCGAAAGAACATGTCTTAGTCTAATAACAGCATTAAACAAGTGAGTTAGTTTAGCGATAGCTTTCTTTGGTAGTTGCTTTAAAATTTCTCCCGTTATAAGGTCATATCCATGTCCTTTGCTGACTTCAGGTTGAATTATATTTCACTTGTAACTTCTTTCTGGGTTGTTAGAGGAATTCCACCCTCATAATTGCTGCTTTCATTTTGGATTATAATATCCGATTCAATTTCATTCGGTTTGAAAATATCAGCCAAATGGTTAGCAAATTCTTCAGCTTTTGCTTTGTTATCCCTACTTTATACTTTTTTTATACGTTTTTATACTTTTAGTTGCCTTCCATAGTGAGTAGTTCGTATCTTCATCATCGGTCAATTTTTCCAGATACAAAGAAAACGATTTTTCATTTAGCTTCTGAATTTCTCGCTTAAGCTGTTGTGAATTGTTATTTAGAATCATCTTATCAGATGGACTCCTTGTATGGTGCAATTTTCTCCTAGCTTTTCTTTTTTCTTAGACAAGATTCCGAATTTCTCTTGGGTAACTTTTACTAATGGTTTTGGATAATGTTCTATTAGTATTATTCCAAGCGGTAATCTGAATGATATCGGTGAAAAATTTTCTACCTCTTCTTCTAGTTCCTGAATAGTTTTTAGTCCGGTTTGTAAGTTAATCTTGTTTCCTACTTCAGATATGAAGCTTACCCAATCAGTTGTTTTATTGGCAAGAGTTGGTCTCGTTTCCTTTCTAATTATCTTGTCGCTTAAGGAAAGTATCACTGCAGAGTGATCAGAGTCCATATCTGAATTATCCTCTACTTCAATAAAATTTGATGACACTTGTTTTGAATTAAAGAAATCCAGTAGATCAGGAGTTTTATCTGCATCCGTGGGCCAATATGTTGGCTTGCCAGTGTAATGGACGTTATTTATACTATTGCATTTTTTAGTTCGTTACCTTTGGTTATTGTAAGCCTAGAGCCAAAGTCAACATGCATTGCATTAAAATCACCCCCTAGTATAAATCTACCATTGAAATGTTGTAGGATATTCAAATAGTTCGGTTTCTTCAGGTTATATCTTGGTGGACAGTACACTGCTCCTATCTGAAGGCGTTGCTTGGTAGATATAATTTCTACTATGGTAAGCTGAGTTTCGAGTAATTGATAATGCTGTTTGATGTTTAATATAGTTTTTTATTATAACAGCAGTTCCACCTCTTGCTTGGTTATCCGGATGAATTGTTTCATAAAGTTGGTAACCGTGAATTTTAAGGTAAGATTGCCTGGTGGTCTCAGATATCAGACACACATCGATATTTTGCATTTTTAAAAACGCTTCTAGTTCATGCTTTTTATTTTTAATACCGTTAGCATTCCAAGTAGCAATTCTCAGCTTTTCTAGGTATGTCATTTTGAGAGAGTTGATTAGTGTAATATAGCAGAACTTCTCTGCTCCAATCTTTGTAGCCTTTCAGAAAGATTGTTTATGGCATTCATAACATTATGCATCATTTCCATCATAGTATTCGAATGAGTAGGGTTCAAAGTTGGCCCGGAACTGACCTTTACTGTCTCAGTTACTTTCGCATATGATAAACCCCCTCTTACATGATGACTAAAATATTCTGATGGTTGACTTTTTTGTAAATTCGTTGGTTTACTTAGATTATTTCTTCTTTTTTGAAGTTCTCTCGCTACCAGGCATCCTCGGTAATTTGCAGGATGGGCTTGTGCACAGTACAATTAATGAAAAACTTTATCAAATGCTGTTGCAGCGATATAGACAAAGACGAAAGTTTGACTTTACTTCAATTCTGGAAAAACATACATTGCCATAAAAAAGACTTGTTTTGAATAATTAGTCACAATCACAGTTATTTGTCTCAAATTGAATGATCAACTGCTTTGTTATAATAGTTTTAGGGAATCCCAACTGATTAATTTACATACTAGTATCTTCAATTTAACAAATATAAGTAACTACAAGTAACTCTTTAATCACTTCATTCCTCAGTTGAATAATGCTCCATTTTTAATAATGCTCTAGGTACTTTTTCACTATTCGGAGCTATACAGAGAAATAATTAATTCAAACTTCTTGTTGCTCATAACCTACAGTATACATCAAATTTTTGAAAGCATACGAATTGTTGGTACAAAGACCAATATTTGATATTTTATTGAGGATTAGAGCTTTTTTTTTTTTTTTTTTTTTTGCGGTTTTACAGGCCATTATTGGCCCGTACCGTGTCAACAATCTGACTCCATCGGTTTCAATCACGAGCCAGCTCTTCAAACCGTTGTAGGCAGTTTGAAGATGCCAGATCGCTCTCTACGCCGTGGAGCCATCGTCGCCGACAGCGACCTCTTCGCCTACCGAAAGGCGGTTCTCTCTTAAAGGTTCGCTGTATCATTCGGTTCGGATCAGCACGCAGAACGTGTCCGAGCCAGCGTACTCGCTGTCCTTTAATTTCATGCACGATATCAGGAATTTGCATTAAATTCCTGATCTCGTGATTGAATAGAACTCGGTAAGTGCCATCGACGTCGCGTTTTGGACCATATATCACACGCATGATTCTTCTCTCGAATGTTAGAAGCCATCTTTCGTACTCATCCGTCAAGGTCCAACTCTCACATCCATACATGACAACGGGTCTGATCAACACTCTGTACAGTTTCAGCTTATCCGCATTTGCAAGATATTTTGATTTCAGCAGTGGACGTAGAGGATACAAAGCCCGATTGCCAGCGGCAAGGCGGACCCTGATATCCTCGCCCACACTATTATCGTGAGTGATGAGAGATCCAAGATACTTGAATCTCATCACTCCTTCAAACGTGTGGTTACCACTACTGAAATCAATTGCGTCTTGGTCTCTAAAACCCGAGATTAGATATTTGGTTTTTGACTCGTTAATTTTATTTTTGTTGACATTTTTAACAGTGATATTTTTTTACGGATGCGGGTCGTCAGTCCAGCGATCCAACCAGATTTAGTCGCCTCCTACGACAAGCTCTGGGTACTGTGGTGGTATTCTATGGGTCTCATGTTTCGTTCGTAGTATTTACGAAACACGAATGCCCCCAACCACAGGGCGAGGATTAGAGCTTAGAGGTTATAATAATAGATTCAACATTATTTTCCAGATTTAGCAGTCATTTAAACTCAAATGAGGTTCAAGATATACCTTTAATACCTTTATATCTATAGTAAATGGGCTTTCATAAAGTTGTAGTATATAATATTTTATCTGATGTTAAAAGGATTAAACGTATGTGTCTCTATTTTCCAAAATTTATTTTTAATTTGATTAAAATCCATTAACTAAGTTAAATATTCTATTATATATTCTAATTCTAATTTTATATGTAAATCGAATCTAAAATAATTAAATAAATCAATCTAAAAATATTTACAAATTATTTTTACTAGATCGTATGTAATACAAAAGGTATAATTTAATTACTCACACCCTTCTGCACACGTATATTATGTATTTATGTGCGAGTCATAAAAATTGTTTATAAAATGTATTAAACTTTATTTGAACGCCACTGCTTTTTAACTTTGTGTTTTACTAATTACAAATATAATTATGTTACATCAAAAAATAAAATTGATCTAAAAGCTTTCACCATATTCCGTTTACTATGAGCATAGTAATATAAAGGGGCAAGTTGTTTCCCTTGTTGTTTTCATTCTGTGTTTTCCCCAAAATAAACAGTTTAGTGGAAAATTAGATTTTCTACTTTAATCATTGGAAAAGTGAATTACGTTTACCAAAAAATATTTTTAAGGGAATAATTTAAATTTTTGTAGTAAGCAAAAATTTGGCGTCGCAGTCGTTTGACGTCGAGATAAATAATAAATTGAATAAAAAACCTAACAAAAATGTTGCTGATTTATAGAGTTTGTCACAAGATATAAAAGTACAATGTTTAAAACTTTTACGTTAGGTCTATGCAATATAATGGAGACACAGGAAACCCTATATAGTCAAATTGAGTTATCTCGTTTGGTGGTCAAAATTTAATTTATTTAAAGCTTCCCCCTTACTTGTCGCATCGAGAATATATAGTTTTTATTTTAATCTTATCCCGTTAACATGATAAAATTCACGAGATTTTACAATAAAATGGTCGTGCATATAAATATATAAAAAGTATCCAGACAAAAAGAAAGTTGTGCTTAAAGTTCTTCATAGTTAAAAAATCCATTTGCATTAGTTTTGTTATATATACACAAATTCTACATTATATACACTTTCTTAAAAACCAAAATAAATTTTCATTATTTGGTCGTCGTCTCCCACAAAATAAAAGTCAGTTGTACGTGATTTGAATGCGTGCTTTTACTACTATTTAAAGAACTTCAACATGAACATGTTATAGTATCGTATTGAAATTGTGTCAGCCAAATGAAAATCGCACGCCAGCCAGTAAAGGAAAAACAGGTGACTTTTGGTCATGAATGTCATGCATCAATAATAAAAATAATATTTTAAAAAAAGCACAAATAAAAAGTGAAATTAACGGAAACGTTTTTGACCGAGTCGAAATGAAAATAAAATGAAGAAACCAAGGAATTTTTATTTTCTTATATATGTATTTATAACTTGAGAGAAGTAAAAAAAATGATTACTACGTGGTGGAATTAGAATAGAACTCACTTATATACGTACGAGTATATGTACCATAATATTAAAGACATGATGTTTTTATAAAAGTTTGTTGCTGATAAAAATTTGAATGAAAAATTTATCGATTGCTTTTGATATTGAATCTTAAAGAGCTATCTATTCCTCAAGTGTCGGTCCATTTTAAGATGTTAATCGAAAACTGTTTATGTATAATATATTTGTGCGTGATTTAATGAATAGATAATGAACATACAATTACAACAACTTTATTAAATCGACAAAATAATACTTATGCCGAGCTATTTTTTTGTTGTAAAGAAAATACAGCTAAAGATTGTCATCATCACATCGCGCTATGTTTTATTTTCTATCATCAAAGTGATAAATTGATGAATAGAATTTCCCTTCATCATATAATTTTATTTGAATATTAAATTTCAAAAAGCGCAAAATTGAAATAAGACGGGAAGGTTGGTATATATCGTTTAATATATAGAACGATTGAAGATTTTTAATATTAATTTCGTGATCGCACGTCTGTTAGTACAGGCATATCACGATTAGCGTTCAGTTAATATAAGTGGTATTTTTGCAATACTACGTCAAATGTTGGCGTCCTATACCATGAAAATTGTCCAACAATAATGCCTTGTCGTTTCAGTACGGATTCGTGTAATTTATGTAACAGTTGTCATGGAAACTGACAAAAAAAATTCAAAACTATATCAACATATTTTATTATATTGTCCCCTGGATTTAAACACTGCAACTAGCGGAATGAAATTATTCCCAAACATACTGAAAGTTGGAATGAAACCATTCATTCCGTAATGAAATTATATGGCATTGTTGTTGTACGATTGCCAACAAAACACTGCTTTAGAATGAGCTCAAAGTTTATTATTATTCGAATAGAATTCGTATTTTCCAAATTTATATGGCAACTATGTTAAAAAGGTTCAAACAACGAATAAATTATTATTGGCTAAAAGCAGGCGTTGAAATATTTTTTTAATGCAAAAATTATAACAAGTAGGTTCTGAAATAATTGAAAAAATCGATTTATTTGAGCATTTAAAAAGTATTTAACCAAGCTGAACAAATAGCGCTTGAATATGTCAGTGTAGAAAGGCTTAGCTAAAATCAAACACAAATTGAATTTACGATGTTGATAAGAAATATGTGTTTGTTTATCATTAAAATATATGTACATATATACTTATGCATTTATATAGAGCTTTGTGAATGTGAGAATTAAACACAAACACTTTTTTTAATATAAATTTCAATAAGTGTTTTTAATAAAGTTCAATATATGTCGGTTGAACTTTTCACCGCCGATATATTTGAGCGCTACTTGTTCTTCGTTTCTATGTAAATTTTAACTTTTTATTTTATTAGTTAGACAGTAGCTTAATAGTAGCCGGTTGTAGCTTATTGGTTGTGAGAGTTTCTCATTATCCGCGGTTGGAGTTCAAACTCTCCAAAAATTAACACGCTCCGGATGGCATAAAAAGCAATTGTGTATAAAAGCATTTATTGAGCCTACCTCATACAATGGGCACCAATACGTTAAAATGGTTCATTACGACATCAACAGTTAAACATGAGGTTTATTTTTCCATCATAAGTTAAAAGTGTTAGGGAATATAAATGGCAGAAGCTGCCTGTTGAAAATTGACGCATATGTAGATGGTAAAATTTTATGAATCATATTCGGTTTAGAATATTTCTACGATGCATGAGTCATGAGTTTCTGATAACCACAAGTATCAAAACGGATATGAACGGTCATTTCTATCTTTAAGCAACGTATATATTTTGTTACAGATGCCTTTTAATTGTTTTATGGCGGCAACTTTTTAGACTGGCTGTTTGTGTTGCGGTGTAATTTAAGATCTGGAAAATGTTTAAAGGATCTCGGATGAATGTTGATTAAAATACGATTTTACGATCTTTTGAGAATATGAGATTTTGTAGAAATCAGTAGGTTCTTCCACTTTAAAACTATTTTTTGTTTTGTCATAACAAGTTTAATCTAGTTTAAGTTTATTTTTTTACTACAAACTAACGATCGTTCAGCATGACACACATATTTCTGTTACTGTCAATGAACTGATTGGGCAATTCGGCACCTAATAACTGTCGAATAAACTCAAGAACTAATCCATTAGCGTAACTTTTTTATTTAATACCTTAACAAGTATATAAATAAGCAAATGCTTAATCTATAAAATGAGTACTAATTCTTTAAAAGATTCATTTCATAATTCAACGTCAACTCTTCACATGACCAAATAATTTCCCCGGAAAATAATAAAAGCTGTGGAACGAAAAACGTAGCGCTTCTAGTAGTTTGCCTGTTGAATTATATATAATACTCGCAAAGTGCCATTATGTCATATATCAAAAACTAATCGATACTAGTATTATCACATTTGAAAATAAATTGATTCAAACATGTGATCTATTTTCTAGAATTTATAAAATTCAATCAACGAACACTGATGTCAACCCAAAATACATTTTGAAGAAACCACTCCTTAATTAAAATCGAAATCTTGAGCATCTTAAACTTTGATGGTCACTATTCTATATTTAACTTTGTACAGCAACGACTAGAAAATATTTAGGAACGAAATTGGCGCCGAAACGACGACAACGATTATTCATTTATCAAATGTAATGAAATAAAATACCAAAAAATCGTGCCAAGAATCATATTTATGATGACGGGGTGGAAAATAGAACGAAACATAAACCCCGAAAAATATAAATAAATTTTGTTTTTCCGTGGTGGATGCTGTAAGTCTAGGAATCTTTTGTCAAATGAGACGACAGTTTTTTTCCTCCAATTTTTATCGTCAATCGATTCTGTCATATAGTTGTTTGGTCCAATTCTTATTTCACTCAGTACAATACGTTTAACGTATGTAGGTTTGAAGTTTTACACTTTTACACAACGTGAAGTATAGTGAAAACAATATAAATCGAGACATGAATCATAAATATCGGTTTTGATTTTGTTTTTGTATTTCGTTAAGGATGATGTACGTTGTGTTGTTGTTGGTATAATTGAAGACGTTTTTTTAAGAAGAATAATGTAGTATATCATATATTTTCCATCTAATATGAATTTAACAATGGAAAACTGTACGATGAGGGGGAAATATTTAAAGAAATAAAAAAAAACTGTTTGTGCTTTAATGTAGAAGATGTTGTTGTTGTTCTCGACAAGATACATATATACCTAAATCGTTTGTTGCGGGCAATCCGTTTTAAAATCAGTTTGTTACCGCATCATTGAATTTATGTTTTACTTCATCATATATGGATTACATAATATTATGGCAAACATGATTGATATCAGATATATATATATATATATATATATATATATATATATATATATATATATATATATATATATATATATATATATATATATATATATATATACTATAATATTATTATATAATATTATATATATATATATATATATATATATATATATATATATATATATATATATATATATATATATATATATAATCGAAATACGCCGAGTTAATTTAAAAGTTCTCTAACTAGGCCAAGGCAATAAATCCTTTCAAATGAGATTATATCGGTTTTATAATCAGAAAAATAGATGAATAAAATTAGCACTAAACTAAAAATAAACTTATACTCGTCTATAACGACGCCAAATTGTCTATCTGTTGAAATGGGGTAGCATAATATAATAGATACAGAATATTTTCCATCATTTCAAGTTTATATATGTATGCCAAAAACTATTCTTTATCTTTGTCGGTGGCGCAAATATTTGACTAGACATTTGGTTTGTCGCCGCGGCGTCGAATTTTTTCCACTCGACGTTGCTGCGGAAATAAATAAAAAATTCTTATTGTCTTCAACATCAAACAATACCCAGAAAAGGCTCAAATTAAAATTGTCTTTATATTTATGTATAAGACAGTCAATAATTCGATGACGAATGCACGTACAGCGATGTAACGACAAAACAATAATTTGACAATCAAATTACAAATAAATAGAAAAAAAATTATTGAAATTGAATTCAATAATCAGCTTCTTATTTCCCTTATTGAAAATGAAACTTTTATGTCCTTGTTGTTGCCGTTGTTGATATACACCCGGATGCTAATAATAAAATAAATAATTTTTCTTCGTGAAATGAGAGACTGATGATGAATTTGGCAAAATTTTTCAATTTTTCACCCACACCACGAAAGAACCTTCCATTGACTTTTATATAACGATTTGTCGGCTTATAACAATTTTTTATAATTTTACATTGGATGCTTGCTCTACTACGTACTATATATATACTCGTATACGTAATATAAAAACCATAAAGCACAATCGAACGAAGAAAAATAAAATGTTTAACGTTTTCTTTTATTGTGTGTTGTTGTTATACCCTTCTAAGATTCCCAACCATATCTTACATTAGGGTTGACGATATTATACAACATTTTCATCACGATAAGTGAATGAAAACCCAAATGAAAAATTATCTGTGAATTAGAAAAAAAAAATCGAAATGTATATACCTCTGTAGATGTGTCCACTTACGGTGTGATTGATAGCTTCATCTTAATGTAACGTAATCATGGTTAATGGTTAAAGTAGATTTTTTTTTAAATAGTTGACGTAAAACCGAATTAAGATAAAATCTTTAAAATTTAATGAACCGAAACTTCAAAACGATGGCGGATAATAAAATCGTCATCTCCTATAGTAACAATACTCGAATATTATGGCGAACAATTTATAAATAAATTTATAAATGTGCTGAATTAGGGCTGATCAAAAACTCTTTTTAAAAAGTAAAAATGACTGTTTAATTAAATACGATAAACTTAAAAAGTTAAATATAATAAAATAATTCAATTGTCCCTAAATCAGTGTGAAAACTAATGAAATTAATGTGTTATCTCTCCTTTATCATATAGCCTCCGTATACAGTGTTCTTATGTGTATGCATTATTCCCCAAAAAACAATCGAAAGAAAAATGTTATCTTTCTCGACTATCATCATTACTATTATTAAATAAACTTTACACTTACAATAGACATTATATTACAACAAAGATGTTAACAATAGACGAGAATATTATACAACAAAATCCGATCTTTCAATTCAACGGTTAATCCGTAAATTGAATTTTCAATAGAAGATGGAATGACTACTCGGAATATATTTACTTATAGAGATTCAGACACAAAACGGGAGAATGTCTGAATTTCTGTCCCTTTGATTATTATCATCGTTTATTTGAAAATCTATATTAAAGTGAAATTTATTCACGAGAATATCGTTTATATAGTCGTTACTACATAGATGTGTTACATAGACTTTGGGGATAAACATGATAACGTGACATTTCTATAATAAATTAAAATCTCATAAAAATAATTCTCAAAAGACAGATGCCGAAAAGGTTTCTACTAATTTAGTTTTTCTGGTGGCGAGCATCCTAACTAAACTTTTGATCTCTCGCACTGTTTGGCACTGCAATCGACACTACGTTGAATTTCTCAAAGCTTAACGTAACTGATAAACGAAAGATTTTTACTTTATTTTGTTTTGTTTAAAAGTAATCTCTGGTTCGGCGATGAACTACTCAGGATATACTAAATTTGAAGAATGAAGAGGATCAGACCACCCAAATTTTCGTATTTGGGTGGTCTGATCCTCTAAACTATATTTGTACGCGTTCGATTATGGTATTTGCCTATAAGGCCGACAAACTCTCTGATTTTGATTCGGGTGTTTGCTAACTGGACTATATACCCAGTATTGTCGCTCTCGTGGAAAAGAAAGTAGCGTGCTTGCTCTTTCATTCGAGGGTCTCGGGTTCGATTCCCGGGGTGGTGACGAAACATCAATTACGATTGGGTATTTTTAATCTGTATGTGGGTTGAACCGTGGGCCCTAGTGGCATTGAGTTCTCGAATAATTTCCGCCTTCTTTGATTATTTTAATTATTTTACCCAGTATTTACTTTAAAACACTTCAAAAAAAAAACATTGAATATCCGTTAGGAGTCATCAAATATTCATAGTGCAAACAGCTTACAATTTTGCTTCGATTCTTACACACCCAACCATTAAATAAAAGAATCGAGTCACTGATTGGTGTTCTCCTTTTTCCAAGGTTAGAAACAAAAATAAACTTGTCCACTTTAAAAATATCAAAACGAAACTACTCGATAGATCTGTTAGAAATACTATTCTTATTCTAGGTAATTATTCTTCCTATGAGAGTTTCCTTTCTAAATAGCAAGGTCAATTAATTCCTACATAAAAGATATAAATTTAGGTAAATATGTTTGTCTTAAGTTTTTACAAGGTTCTTTGTAAAGACTAAAGTCAAACAAATTTACCTAAATTTATATCTTGAATTCGAGTATGGAATTTGTTGGAACTGTCTAATCTATCTTTAAGGATTGTTATTGTGAAATTATTTAATAACCTAGGATGAAAAATCGATTTATGTTCTGTTAATTAAAAAGTCTTGGCGGTCGTCTTATGCGAGAGTTATTTGTACTATATCCTGATGCGTTTCTTTGCACTGATAAAAACTAACTTTCTCTGGCGAAAAAATTATTGAACTATCAAGTTTTTAGGATTCAGTCAAAATCGGAAAAAACCCCTAATACTTTTGTAATTCGTACATGTCTATATGAGAGAATCTGCAACTGACTTATCGAGAGTTAAGACAATTCTTTTTGGCATTCAAAAAGATGTATATGTGAAGTTACATCTTAGTTTTATAAGAGTATAATTTTTGATAACCAATCAGGTGTTGGCATATGTTAAATGTCTATCTGATTGGATATGTCAACTGAATAAGAAAGACATATTAACTCACTGAAGCTCAATGTTCAGTTGCCGTTATGGTATTAACCGAGTTTTAAGCATATTCTGCCGTCAATGAGTTTGCTGATTCAATAGTGCTTTGCATCTTAAACCGAAGAGAATGGTGTATTGATGAAAAACATGAACTATTAATCCTAAAGCAAAGAGTATATTGAAACAAAAAAATACCGATATCCTGTTAAGCGGCTAAAGAATATATTTCAATTCACAATATTTTTAGTTGATCCGATTTGATTTTATAGTTTAACGAGGTCAGTAGTTATTTCAAAAGAATATTCTATATATAATGTATAAAAGTATATATAAAATGTTTTCCAATAGGGACTTGACAATTTTTTTTAAATAAACCCCCAACCATTTGAGATATCTCGAAAAAAATTTATTGTACTTCAAGTACAATCAAAAATTTTGTAAGGAATTCGACATCGTTCATATGTCTACAACAACAATTAGTTTTGTGCACGAAGTGGTGTTTCTTGAAGCACATGAGGATTTTCACCTGACCACTAACGCATGCTCTGTCAATATTTAGCTAAAAATTCACTTCATCACTAAATATGATTTTGCGATGAATTTGGTTCTTCCAACATTTCTAGACTTCAATCCGAGAATGTACGTCGCTTCATACGATCAAATGGTTTTAGTTCTTGTGTTAAGTGGATTTTATAAGGGTGCTAAACAAGATACTTATGCAAAATTCGATAAAGTGTGAATCCACTGTATTGGTTCCTTTATTACGGACCCTTGAACGGGAGAAATATTTCCGACACTTCAACCAACCCGTTGTCTAACTGGCACGGGTCACACTGGCCTTACAGTTTTTATATTCTACTACTTACACTTTCGTTGATCAATATAACACCAATTTCCCAGAAACATGGATTAAATTAATATGTTACGCTTCTAGCGAATTATAAAATATATATTCGAAGAGGGGAATTACTGTTTGTTGCGACAGAGGATTATTCATAATTTTATAATTTGATTATAATTACGATATATGTATAACGTTACATAATTATAAAGTCTAAAAGAGGATAATGTTGGAAACGATTTTATTCAATTTTTCTTGTTGTTGAATAGGATAAATGTCCTGTCCCTTTCAGCCGGAGGACAAACAGACTATTATAACAACAACAAATCAGTTTTTCAAATAAAATACGTCATTCATAGAAAATCAAAAATAATCCATTTTTCAATTCACTATACAGCACAAATAACATGATATGTGAACATAATAGGAAAATTCTATAAAATTTCCACTGTACATTGAAAGTGAACAAAACATAATGTTCAACGACACACTATTGTACGTAAGTTATTAATAATATATTTTTTTTAGATCATTAATGTTCTTTTAACAGAAGTATCAATTCATGTATTTATGTGTGTATAGTAACCGAATATGCAAATTAGGGCTACATAACGTTGTTAGGCTGAACAATATAATGTTTTGTGTGATTTCCTTTGACTCAAAAGCAACGAAGACGAAAAACCCAATGTATATACACATAAAGAGGGAAAAACGGAAAATTATTAATTTTTGTTTTGTTTTGATTTAATTAGAAACTCGGAAAGACGAGTATAAAAGGATTTAATGACATTAATGAATCTGATTAGGATTGATGAAAATAATACTTATCAACAATTATTTTTAAATTTATATGGAATTTTGATGTTTTTTTTTGTTGGTTCGAGTTAGATTTAAGATAATTAAAATTCAATCTTATCCCGTTTTGTCTATATATTTTTATGGAGAGGCTTAATGTTCGTCGAACTCTTACACAGTATATACAGTATACGTAACACATCGACGTTGTCTAGGAGTTCGTAAAACAATAATGTTCGTTTATATATGGATTTGTTTTAACAATTTCCATTAAAATAATTAAATTTATAAAATAAACGTTCTTGTTGCTTCATCACTTCGAATATTGTTTCGTTGTAACAAAACATGAAATAACAATATGCTCCCAAGATACAAAAAATAACAAAGCATATCTGGGGAAACCGAAACGCAACAATAGACATGGAAAAATTGGAAATGTGTAGAAGAAATGTTTAAAGAAACGACAATGTCGAAACGTTAAAGAGTTGGGTGGCATATATATGTTTGGGCTGAAAATAAATTACAAATTTTTTATTATATGAGCTGAAAAAATTAATTATTTTAAATTATTTTTAATCACTATAGGACCATTATATAAATTGGGCTGACCACTCACTATAAATATTAAAAATAGAAATAAAACAATAAATTATATTCTCTGCACATATAGTAATATATTGCAACGACACCCAAAAATTTTTCCACCCCAAATTATTATTACTAAATATTTGTATACATTTTCATGGTTCAGTCGTCTACCCTTTCCATATTGTACACAAACGATATCTCCTAATAAGTCATTCAACCACATACACATAATCTAAATGAAGAATGAAAAATTGCTGAATCCGCAGCGCGAACAAAAAATAAATTATCACAGAATAGCATAAAATACATAAAAAGTATGTATGTATATGTACATCACATAATTATGATTATTTCGATATGTCGTTTTTTTTTATTTTTTAAAATTTGTTTCATTTTGTACCAAAGCCATCAAGTCTTTAAATAAAATCTTGGGGAGACGTCATGCTGAGCTCTGATGAATTTTATATTCATTTGAATATTATAAAATATTTGTTTTTTTGAAAGGCGGTCTAAAGGAGGATTTTATTACGGCATCGAGAAGATTTTATTTGATTTTTTGCTGTTCTACATTTTACTCTTGTATACATACATTGAAATAAAATCCAAAGTGGTTTCACAATAAAGTTGTTCATTGTTTAGTGTTTTATATATATGTATATACATAATTTACATATTTCATGATATAGAGAGTGCGAATACTTAAGTGTTTAAAAAACATTAAATGGATTGAATTAGATCTTTTGATTTTACTCGTAATTGTTGATATGTTAATTATTGTAGTGTGAGGGACACATATACTGGATTTACCAATATTTAATGAATTTTTTTTAAACGGATTTTTCACAATAAGACTGAGTTCACCATACTAATACTACTTACATCCTTGCATATCAAGTTAACTTGACTCTTTCGCGGTTCACTTGTTAACGTTCCTCTTTGCGATATTACAGCCAAATCGAGGACGTACTGTTATAAATCCTATTAACGTAGAACCATTAGCACATTCTATAGCCCCACGACATTTGCACATTGAATAGCTCCAGGCCATGGAATCTGCACTCCATCAAGGGGTTAGAAGTATATTCATACACCTTTGATCATAATATTCCGCTCCATATAAATCTAACTATAATATCCTCATCACTTTATGAATTTCCAAAATTATAGTAATTTGTCTTATATATAAATCATCATTTAGGCGAAATCCAATAGAAAACGTGTTGAAGCAAATCAAAATTTCATAATGAAAAATTGTTTTATCTAAACCCCTGAATGATACTAAAATGTCTGCTTTAAATCAATGTAATTGAAGTTATTGAATTAAAGTATTAAATCGATACTTTTATGAACTTAATTTGTGCTCATTCAGTATATTGAGGACTATTTTGTGTTGGATTTGGACTACCACAAAATGTACTATTGGAGAACTTTTTCGTGCAATCTACATATGACTTAATAATTTTGAAGGAGCCGGTAGTTTTGCCACTATGTTTTAGACTATCAGAGTATCTCATGATATAAATAATTTCGTGGCAATTTACGTTTTTTTAGATTTCGATGTCGAACAGATGAAATCCAAATTCCATCTATGCGTAGAGTTATAAAAGTTACACTATTCATTTTCTAAGGTAGCATAATTAAAGGTATAAATGTATTTATTAGACAGTATAAAGGAACAAAACTGTTTAAAATGCATTGAGGAATCAACCCAATTTTAGTGATCGACTAATTTGGAGTAATAGATTGTTTTCAAAACTAACAATGTTGAATTTTAAAAACATTTATAATATCTTATCAATTACTCTAACTAACCGAACAGAAAAATAAATTAAGATCGAAGTAAAGTAAAAGAAGTCTATATCTTCGGAACCTGCATTCAAAATAAGTTTGGGTATACAATTTCGCAGACAATTTATTCATTTCGATGTTAGAAAGATGTGTTGAGCATTACATTTTGCCAGGGGAGAGTTTTGTTCATACTTGCAAGGATTTAGAAGGGTTCTTCAAGTATTTACCATGTACCATTAAATCTGTGAATACCATTTGATATATTTGAAACTATTGATAGCTTTGTAGACATTTTTAATTTGAAGCTGCGATGTAAATAGTTAATGTATGAACAATAATTACGAATTAATTTCTTTGTAATACGGCAACGTGATATTGTCTGAAAGTTCGAGAAAACCCAGAATATTTATAATCGGTTCGCCTCGCCGAAGGAATGGTTTTTAATTTTACTAATTTTTCTTCTCTGTAATTTTTCTTTTCATGCAATTGTATTTCAATCACTGTTGTGTTGCCGATACTTTTATTGAAAATTTTCTCAAAAACATACTTGATTTTCTACTTTGAATAGGTATATTTCTTCCGTCTGTAAGCAAAACGGATTTCTCTCGGACACACCAACTATTTCTAATTTGCATACAGTACGTTTATCTACATTTTAATAAAGCATAGAGAAACTATAGGTTATAATGTACAAGTTATTAGTTCGATCAATCGCCGGTCTAAGTTCGCGATAGCAGCCACAACAACTTAACCTATTATAAAAATGAGAACTAAAACAATTCTCGAAATGATGCAGAGAAGAAAGACTTGCTTATTAATTATTTGAATTTTTTATGTAGTTCTACATACGAAGTATCTTATACGCCCATATATTTCATGAAAGTTTTCTTACGTGCGATTTCTATTCGAGGGTCGACTTGTTATTTAAGATCCTTGTAAAGAGTGTTTTTATAGCACAAGTATAAATCATAATAAAACAAAGAAATATATTTTTAATATCAATGAAACGGGTTTTATTGGATAGACAATTTTATGACATTAATGATTAAATATGATTTCGGCTATGTGACCAATCTTGAATACCAAATTTCACAAACTTTTCACAGCATTTGCAGCCGTATTTCTATAACTTGTTCAATAACTTGTTCAATAACTCATGAATATTGATTTCCAGGTGTTTATGTAAATCGCGCGATGCGTGGCATGTGGCTGTCTGTTGGAACTACATGTCAGCAAGATTAATACCAGCTAATCGGTACGAAAAAATTTAGCGCACCAAACAGTATTTTTTCTGTGGACGTTTTCGACAAAAGCTTGTGGATAATCCTCACTCCAAATGTGACAATTCTGCTTATCACGTGCTTATTAAACCAATAAGTCGCTTATGGCAGAGAAGGTAGCGTACTTGCTCTGTCATTCGGGTGTCTCGGGTTCGATTCGGGGTGGTGACGATTCATCAATCACGATTGGGTGTTTTTAATCTGTATGTGTAGGTGGGTTGAACCGTGGGCATCTAGTGGCATTGAGTCCTGGAATTATTTCCGCCTACTTTTAATTGTTTTTTATATATTAAACCAAAAATGGGTTTAATCGGAGATCAAAATTTGGAATGAAAATTCAACATCAATATCAATATGTGTTACAGCCAATTCAGTGAATTGGCGACGCATACGATGATGGTTAAGCATCTTGCACAAATTGAATCTTGAAATCTTTTAAGCCAAGATCCTTTAGTAAAATCTTCCATAAAGTGGAAGGACATAATCCCAGTTGTTAAAAAACAGCAACGAATTGATCGATTTAGCTCTTCTTCAATTTTTTTCCTGTACAGCGGCTACAGCTTCTTCAGTTCACACAGTTCGGCATCTCACGGGATGCGCATTATCATTAAGAGTGATCCAAAAACGATCTATATTGTTATTAGACTTAGTCGCTCCCAAGGACGATTATGTACGCCATAAAATGGACGATGCGCATGATAAGTTTGACAAACAGAACAACCATTATTTCCATAAAAAATTTCAACAATTTGCAAGCGTTGTTCTTATGTAAGTCTATTTCAGTTGTTAAATGGATTGGTCTAATAAAACGGGATGTGAAACGAATCTTAAGATCGAATTGAAAGTGTAGATGTATCATCGTTTTCTTGTTTTCTAACGACTTTATCCATATACAACGAAAATTCATTAAACTTGTTTAAGGTGTAAAATAAATACCCATTTGGCATGGTCCGATAAGATCTCATAATTCTGATTGTCAATATTTATATCGCTAAATCGAGCATTTGTGATGAAAGGCCATTATTCTGATTTCGATGTTGATGATTATTTCAACTTACCAATCAATTATTCACTTTGCCAAAGATAAACCATCGGCTATACGAGTATACCAAGGTAATATATAAACGAGTAAACGGGCCAATCGAACAACCTATTGCACACAATAAAACCGATGTTCAAACCAAACTTTGAAACACCTCCATATAGTCAATAAATCACCCCAAAACGTAAGTTTATTTAAAACAATTTTTTTTGCTTAACTTTCAAATTAAAAATGGGAAATTTTATGACTTAATACCTGTGTAAAAGTTTGGAAATAAATTAATTTTCGGGCAAAATAAAATATTGAAAAACTCGGCAGTAAAATTAAGTTTTCTTTTATTTTATTTTTATTTTTCAATTAAATGAAATCATAGAAAATTATTAAATAAGAATAATGAAAATTAATTAAATTACAATTATTTTATTTGAATAAAACGGAATCCCTTAAAATTAATGGGGTTGTTTGTATATACATGTATATTTTACATACAAATGTAATTTATCTTAGCGACATTTAAATTTCAGTTCGATTATGCTCCATCATTTTCCTTTTTAATCCATTCAAATTTTCAATAAGTATTAAAAAAGGATTTTTTCCAATTTCTATAATATGTATATGTATTATATATAATATGTGTTTAAGGATGAATGAACATATAAAAAGTAATTTTATATATGTCGTTGCTTCTTGAATAGAACGGGCAAAAAGAAGAAGACATTTTGTATACTGATGAATTTCAAATCTCCTGGGAAATCATTTAAACCACATTTATCTGTAATGATGACAATTTTTTTGTGTTATTTTCGCTTCTCAATATTGCTTTGTACTCACTCGTACTAATATATATATATATATATATATATATATATATATATATATATATATATATATATATATATATATATATATATATATATATATATATATATATGTGGATTATGCGAGATGTGTACAGGATTAACGTAATTAGTAAGCTTTAAATAAATTGGAACTACATATATAGTCGAGTATATAATCATAAAGAATATTATCGATGTTGAGCATATTTCGTTTCGATCAATCAAATGCCAAATCAATACGTCATAACAAGCTTGAAAGCTGAACAAAATTAATTCCAATTTGATGGATATTTTACTCCGAATAAATAACATTACATTCAAATCAAACAAAAATTGTTCTAACCTACAAATCGAAATGGAAATAAAAAATAATGAAAATCTCATACTATATACGGTTCAACTGTTTTCTTTGTTTTTATCTCCAAAATACAATAAATAAAACAAATAAGGAATTTGGTAGGAAAAATAACGATTTTCTCTCCAGTTTATTTGTTTTCCATTTTATTTCACTCAAGGAATATCAGAAATCTTCAGTTTGTCGATTTTCTATTTTCGTTTTTTTTTGGAAAAAAATATGGAATATTATAGAATCGGCACGTTTAAATGATCGCATAATTTTGATTGAGGCATGAACAAAAATCAAGACGCATATTCCTATTTTAATTGAATAAAAATCGATATTCGCTCTTTGACTAACTATATGGTCTGATATGAGTGTGTGTATATATGACCGACCTGATCTTAATCCTTTCTGCAAATACATGTGAAAATGTTATAGACATTCTTATATATAGAACGAGTATGATATATTAACAGAATGTTTTTGGGATATGAGTGGTGGCTTAAAACGATTTGCAGTCATTTACCCTCGATTTTATTTTTGCTCTCGTTTTATTGAAATAAAACAAACAAATAAACAGAAAACCAATATAGTTAGATTTGATATTAAAAAAGTACTTTTATTACATTTCGTATTTGCCTGAAGTTATTGGCTCTTGAAATATGTACATATTCATATATACAAACAATATTCAAGATATAGAGTGTTTGATGATAGTGTAATGAAATATATTATGTATTATATGAATGTAAGTTTCGAGATAACGAAACATTTAGAACATACGATTTATATAAAGAGGCTGTGCTGTCTAAATTCATCCTAAGAACGTGTTACATTTGGCTCATATTGTAATAATTATTATTTATTTGGGTTCGTTTTGTACTCGTCGTTTCGGTCGGAGAAATATTATTACCATATCACTTGAACTAAAAGTATTGAAACGGGGTTTGCACCTTAATTTGGCCCATAATATTTGTGTTCCATCGAGGCGACATGGAACTCTTGAATCGATTTGCAATGTGATGTTAGATTCAATCGGAATGGTCTGACCCTGATGATGATAGTCTAATGACAAAATTTAGTTCGAGTACTGGACCATGATGTACTTTTAATGACTATTAATCCACAACTCGATGTAAATGGTAGCAATAGACTAACAGGTAGCATTGTTATATATGATTCAGAAACTATTATAAGTGATTCAGAAATTATTAGCGCTACGTGATTTTAAATGGCATTCGATTTTAAATACAGAGAAGTTATATTTATGACTAGTATATTTAATTAACGCGGTTGTGTGTAAAAACATTCGTTGGACTGACCACCTATAATGTGCAGCAATCATTAAAATGTATTAAAGGTAACGGCCGTTTACGGCCTCTAGGCCATATAATTAACGAGAAAGTTTTTGGGTTGTCAAAAAGTTTTTGAATCGATTAAGCCTTAAACTTAGCTGGTTCATAAGCTGTATTTTGTAAATGATAAGCAGGGACTTATTTCCATGTCAAATTCGAAACACGTTATTAAAAACCTTTATCAACACATCATTATTTTCGGCAAACTTTTTGATTACTACATCATCTACACTAGCTGTTGTCACCGTTGTTTTTAAATTATAACGTGAATGCCGTTTTTAGACCTGATCCCTGTATAGTCTTTGCTAGCTAGTTCAGAATGCAAAGGTTCCCCATGTTTTGCTACTAAACCCTTCAAGAAGGGTTAAAGTAGATATTACCACTTGTCTTTGAATAGGTAACTATAGAGAACGTAAGAAAAATTAAAAGTGTGATTGTATACTTCCCGTGTATCGATCGGCCCATGTATAACTTAAGTGGCAACTATAGAAAAATAAGAAATAATAAAAATTAAAAATAAGAAAAAATAAAACTGCGATAAATAGGATTCGCTTACTTTCGCCCAAGCAGAACATAAAAAAAATAAAAACTGTTCGTTAAATTTATCTGTCAATTTATAAAAAATAATTGTGCGATAAAATTCGCGGAAAAAATAAGAAAAATAAAACCGAACAAAAACACAGCCTGTTTTTCTAGTTTTACATTCGCACAATATTATTTTTTTTAAGTTTTCATGGCAAAAAAACTAAATTAAAAATTTTCGTTAAAATTTTATATTTTCTTATTTTTGTTTTTATTTCGTGGATGGTTCTGCCTTTAACGTAACGTTAAAAATTTAACGAAATTTCGTTCAATTATTATCTGTCAATGTAAGAACGTAACAATGCGACAGTCTACTGTATGTCAAATTTTAGACGTAGTTTACTGCGTTATTTGCTTTTTTTTTGTATATGAAAAACAGATTGCTGTCAATAGCCGTGTTTCTTGACGCACAGTTATCCGGATCAGATCAAATTTTAGATACAAAGCAACAACAAAATGTGATCCAAAAAATTATTCGGATCACAAATTTAGTTCTTTTTTGAAAATATAGGGGAACTAATATTTTTTTAGAGGTTGGCTATAATGAACTAACAATAAAAATTTGACATTGAAAGCGCTCATTTAGTAGCGCTGTCAGTTTGTTTGTTTGAAAAGCATAGAGGATTAACTTAATAGTTTTGAAATTTATGCAATGTAATTGTTTTTGTCAAATCTTTTAAATCTTTATTTTCCATTTTGTTGCCAAAAGCGCTAGCGTTAGTATTTGTATTATTTACTACTGACAGAATGACAGCTAATTTCAAAATAACATCAAAATAATACAATTTTGAGTAGTACCATAGGAAAGTTTAATTTAATTTTGAATAGTACCTTTTGTCACAGTAGTACTAACCACTCATCAATATTTTATTAAATATTATGTCGTTTCTTGGAACAAGATCTGATCTGGATCAGATCAAACGTCAAGAAACACGGCTAATATTTCGCTGTATTGTAGTTTGTATGGTTCTCGTTATATCCGCTAGTAGCGTTTATCCAACATGTCCTATATAATAAGTGCTTTTAGAGATGCGTTATATCATAGTATTGTCGAAATCGTGTTGTGGCTGGTCTAATATGTAAATGTTTGTTTAAACTTATAACTTCGGTTTTTTGGTAATATCACTTTAACAGTGCGTGACCACTTTAAAGCTTTGAGCCGAAGCCATTAAGTTGCAAAGCCTAATATTGTTTCGATGCTGCGGTTTATGTACTTAGAAAAATCATGCTAGTTAACCATCTAGGATTGTTTTCGAACAACTTAATAAAAATGGTTTAGTTTAGTCGAATCAATTTAAATTTAAAAATAAATTAACTTTTATTTTTAATAAACTCATCATTCTCTCCAATAAACCGTGAAATATTGTTACGATACAAATTAAACATAATATTTTCCCGGGCCGCCGCATCATTCTTGTGTGCATTAGTGGAAAACATTATGTATTAATATATCTCTTGTGAACCCCCTACTATTTACATACCAAATGTAATACAGTTTTTTTTGAATAACTAAAATATTTGTTTAAACACAAACAAAAAGGAATAAAATAATTTAAAATAGGACGAACCAATCTAAAACAAAAAAAAAATACGATTTTGCTACAAATCCTTGTATCTCTGAAACGAAAGAGCCTCTATTTGCATTAGGGGTTGAAACATTGAGTTTTTATACGTCTTGTTTTGTATAATTAAAATATTAAGAAATTTCGATAATCTAAAATAATTATGTCAGCGTTTCGGTGATGTATTGTATATTTGTATAGATCTATGTAATACAGAACGCGACTAAAATCTAACACCTTACCCCATCTGATGGATACGAACTTATTTCATACATATACACTGGTATACATATATAGGATTATATTTATTAAAAATGAAATGTGACAACTTTGTGATAACAAGAGGAGAGGCAGAAAACGAACGTCGAAAAAAGAAGAAACTAATTATCTTTTGATGATGATTGTAATCTGTCTTAATTTATATATAATGTATAAAAAAAATTTGAAGTGAGAACAAAATAATGCTGATAATTTACTTTTTTGATTTTACGACATGAAAAAATGAACTAAATAGTTGGGGTAGAAGTAAAAGCACTTTAAATTGTTCCATTTATTATTCTAGAAAAATGACACACCATAAATCTAACATAAATCATTATTTTTATTTGTGCTCGTTTCGATGTTAACACACATACGAGTATATTTGTATGTACGTATATTGGAAATGTAATGTTTTCCATCCACATCAACTTCAACGGCAAAATATTTCAATTTAATGGACAACAAATTACTGTTGAAAACAATTAGTATTCATGTATTATAATATTTTGTGGGTGAATAATAGTGACGATTATGATTACATTGTTTTTTTTTATTAAAATTTGTTTAAGGGACGAGACCCCTTTAAAAGTTATTTGTATAATAATAAACTATATACTGATTGTTGAATAACATCTTTTGATAGTAATTAAATTATATAGCATACACATTCGATAAGTACAACGTCAAAGTGACGGTTGGGTTTCAGATAAATATTAGTGAGCGAGCTCTTTGTAACGTTTATCTCACGGAAACTACTTGTAATTTAGAAATGTTTAAAAGCAACATTAAAAGTCTTTTGATTTAGTATCAATTTCCAAATATTTCTGATTAAGTAGAACGTTAGGCGAAAAAAAGTCTTTGTAACAGCTGATCATCCTTTCATTTTGGTAGTACTCCAATCCAAATTCAATTTTGCAATTGATGGAACTACACACTATATTTATTTTAACATAATATACGAAAGTAGACAGGCTTAAGAGGGTTAAACAGATGGGTAAATAGGCTCAACCGTGTACAACTCTTTCATAATTTTTTACATAATCAGGAATTTATGTTTGTAAAATAGCCGAATGTTAATATTAATATTGAATTTAAAAACCTTTTTTTTTATTGATAATGAATGGTGGCCATTTATTTTTGATAAACATTATCCCTTACATTGCCCACCAAAGCTTCGTCAACAGACTTGCATCTGAACATTAAAATGTATTAATTTATTTTTTCCAATAAGAGCAGGTCAATGGTCTATGCTCGAATGTTGTCTTTAAGTTGTTGAATTATTTGTGGATGATTATCAACCTTACGTACCTTTCAAATAACTCCCCAAAAATTTGGTTGGCAACAAATAGGTTGTTACATGACTTGTGTGGCATTACAATCCGTCTTGTTTAACCCAATGGTCGTTATAACCCGCCATTCATGTAGTTTTGTCACAAACCACAGTTAATATGTTATGATAATGTTCTAAGCCCAATGATGCCACCAGCCTATAATCCATACTAAACAGCGACTCTTGTAGGATGAAGTTCTGCTTCGTGAATAAAATGAGGACGAAAAACCTAAATAGAAATGAGCTTCATCGCTACAGATGGTTTTATGATGAAAAACCTTCATTTCATTCAAAACGACGATTTAAATTATATTCATACTAAAATACATTGATTGAAAAAATATCAACAGATGGTCCACCCTGTACTTTGGTGCTCGAAACCAAGGCTCACCAAGTGAAACTGCAATATCTTGAAAGTCAAAATCATTTAAATGTATAATTTTAGGGATCATTTTGTGTGATTGACATGCATTGAAATGAGTGCTACTATCAATGGTAGTTGTTATAGTAAATATGCGTTCATTTACCTTCACTTTTAAGTGTTTTCTGCGTTCAAGTCCATATCTTCTTTTCTTTTGGCACCAGCGAATTATATTTAGTTTACAGTTCGTTAAGGTAAACGTTCTAATTTCTCGAATACTAAATGTCACTTATTTCCTACCATCGAAGAATACATATACGTAAATTTACATATATTGATTACTGAGACTACACCTCCAAGAAAATTTTAATTTTAGAATTCATTCAAAACCTACTGAAATAACTAATTTAAATAGCACGATGTAGAAGGAGGAAAGTGAAAACAACAAAGTGCAATAGAAATGCAAAGTTGAAAATTTGAGATTTATATAAATAGAAATAGATTTTCAAAACGGTCTAGAAAGTTGTAGGACGGTGAGCACTTGTTTAAGCAATTTGTTTAAAAATATCACAACCGCAGAGTATATAATCAAAAATAGGACCAACAAAGATGAAATGGATGTTTCAACCCATATTTTTAATTACCTTGAGATCTTTAAAACTTCAAGTTATGAAAATTACACCAAAAAGCGTTTGGGTAGAAAAAAATGTTCCAACTTATAACTTTTCAGTTTAAATTTTGGTTTTAACAAAGAAATAACCAAAATCCACTACGAACAATAGACCTCAATTTCGAAAGTTTTGTTAAAATTAACCAAAATTTTCCTTGCACTCATTACCATGGTTTGCGTAGTTCTAAATAGATTTAATAAAAAAATGGACAAAATATTTCAAATTAACTATCTGTAATTTGCTAGAACTATTGCAACACGACTCATATATACGAACCTAATTCAACAAATATTAAGTCAAGTAGCATATGGTTGATGAGATGGATTTAATCTTTTTGATCACTCAATTATTCAATGACGTCACCAGATCGAAACTGGTATTCGAAACAATATTACAAAATACATAGATGCTATACAATGCAACTTGAAAATACTCTATATGAAAATTCTCATTAATTTATTCATTTGTATTTCCTGACCAAAGTGAACGTATATATAAAACTGGTCCACAATTAAGTGAACGACCAAAATTTATTACAATTGTTTTATTACAAAACAGGATATGAAGCACAGTTGAGTATGTAAATTACACGATGTAATCCAGAAAGTGCATTAATTATTGGAGACGGGCCACCAGATATCGATCTAGAATGGTAACGTCACTAAATACTCGATAATCCCCCAAGGTTCCTATTCTCGGTTTTGTTTTCGTACTAATTTCAGCGGATTATAAACTCAGTGCTCATACTACAATAATAATCTGAATTTTTTTGACAGTTTCGATTAATCGATCGGATTTTTTTGTAACGAAACAGATTTACACTTTTAATTTAATAGAATTTTATCCTGTTGGGAAATTTATAACATTTTTAAATAGATGGCACTGCGAATGGTGTTGTCCACATTTTTTACGTGTAATTTACGTTTTATGTAGTTTACAACGTATTTTTTACGTAGTTTACATAGAAAAAGTTAAGTTACTTTTTTTACATGGAAAATCCCAAATGTGATAAGGAAGGGACAATATAATTCAGTAATGGTGGCATAACAAATAAACCAAACTAGTCGTGCTTCCATCGTGAACTCATAATTTTATCGACTAAAAATATTTTTCTAATTTTTTCTTTAAAAGCTGGATAATCATATTGCGCCAGGATGACAAAAAATTCAATTTGAAATTCATATCCTCCAGTTATTCTTAAAATGCTTGAAAGAATAATAAATAAATTTGACAATCCTCAAAATATTTCAGAGAAAAATTGAATATTTCATTTGCAATTCTCTCTTGCAAGGGAACAGGTCTAGAATAAAATAAAAAGACCACCATTACTGATTATTCGAGAAATTTGGTTATTTTATAACCTGACGTTGTATACAGGCCTATTCACTAAATTTAATTACTGTAAATTGTTACTCAAATTTTTAATGTTTCTGTGCAAATATTTTACCATTTATGCATAAACGTACATACATAAGGCTTCTAACAAACATCTTAGAAACTAAAATAAAATAACAATAACATTGAATCAATTCCGTATAAATGTATCCTTTGAAATAAGATTACTTACTTCCTAACAAAAAAATCAAACCAAAGCAATAAAATAATATTTTTTCTGCTTCTTCGTCTCGTACACATATGTATGTGTATGTATACAACAAAACACTGTGTGTTATGAAATTTTTCCCTAATTTTCCTCTGTAGCATCATACTCGAATAATACAACATACTCGTACTATATATCGGTATTGATATGGTTTCGGAAAATTTAAAAAATAACAATATCAAAATTAAATTCAATTTCTTTACATCCCTTTCATTGTTCGAGCATAACAAAACGAAGTAAAACAGATCTACCCTCCCAACAATCATCATCAGCATCATCATATCGCAGCAAAATCATTTGAGAGTATTTTAAATTGATTTGATTCATCAAATAAAGTACATTTCTATAAATGTACACAAATAATATGGAAAACAGGAAAATTTGTATAAATTTCCACGCATCAATGTGCGGTTTTTGTACTGTGAAACGCGCGTTTGCATAAATTAATAAATCGAGCTATATGTTATGTGTGTGTGTGTCGATGGCGACATGGAACTGAAAATTTGTTTTTCATAAATTAAAACTTTTCGATTACATATATAGAGAAAGGTATGGGAATACCAACAACATTTTCCGGCTTATTTTATCTACTTGTTTGTTGTCTATTAGGAGGATACAGTGGTATTAAGCTAAATTATCATCCAAGGATTTGCTGTTAAAATGTTTGTTTAAATAATTGAAAATGTATTTTCCTAGATTAGAAAGATTTTGTATAGATACACTCCTTCTAGTAAAACGGGATGAGTTACGTGTTATTATTAAGATGAGGGAAGCTGAGTATATTACAGATGTATAGTCATAATATATGTCTTCCATAAAGAAAACCTAAGTGTATAATAAATTAAATTAATTCTCCATTTGGGAATAAGATGCTTGTTGAAAATTCAATCAAAATATTCACCTGTAACACATATATTAGATATATTATACCAGGAATTGAATTTTTATATCTTTCAAATCAAATTACGAGTATATATCTACGATAAAATAATTCAACAGGTAGGATCGAATGAACTACCACCACCTTGTTAAACATGAAAAAATTCACATTTCATCATCCCTAAAAATTACAAAGTTTATTTTTTATAACCGTCTGGAGAGAAAATAATTCACAAATAATAAATCGATTACCGCCTGTGTTAGAATATCGTCTGCTATACCGAACTGTACACCATAACACGAGACACAACGTACGATGGTGTTGAGCACACTGTACACATTTGACATATACACACAAAATCAAAAATTCATATGTCCACAGGGAATTGATATGATGTTGAATGTTGTTAATGGTTATAGCTTTTCTGGTTTTTCACGTTATTGTTGTTGCTGTATAATTTCGTGGGAATTTAATGAATAATTTATTTAAACAAGGTGTTTTACCGTATATTATGTAAAATCAGTGGTATATCATAAATAAATAAACAATCATAACCAACCCCTCGTTGTATCGCTGTTTATAATAATAATAGTAACATTGAGTATAATTGGTTGAGACAGGACGAATAAAATTTAATTTAATTATGCTGTTACATAAAATTATGATGTACGTAATTATGTAAGGCACCAGCTGTTTATCGAATCGTTGCTAAATCTACCGAAAAACCGTGTACGATTAAGTATACGAGACAAAATTAATGTACATATAATCAACAATGAATTAAAAACAAAAGTACGATGATGATGATTTTTCCAACCCTTTTCATTTTATCATCTTTAAACATCAAGGAATGTGTGCGCTTCAACTTGACTAAATAGGGAGCTGCAGTATATACCATATATAGAGATTTACCCGTCAACATATAAAGTTTTATTTGCTGTTAATGTAAATAGGTTGTTGTTTAATGATTTTTATTCAAAGTGTAATTACATAAGAGTGTTCACCAAACTGGGCTACCGCGCTTCTTAGGGGTTATACTGCATTGTTTAGAACCTTTTTTCTTTAAATTAAAAATTCAATCACACCATCCCAATCGTCACACACATATATCAACAATGGAGTAAATTTAATGAAAATTCATTGATATATCTCGTTGTGCGCGCATTGTAAATATCAATTATCTGTATATAGTCAGTCGTATAGATATCAATTGAAATAGATTTTCATATTACGGTAAATTTTTCTAAATTGCGGAGTAGAGACTCCATTCCTCCCATTTATATATTAAACAGTTCGCGTACGTCTTTAAGAAACTGCTATTTACAGTTTTGTGTATATAGTATGTTCTATGTATGTACTTGTGTTTTGTGAAACGGTAAAATGGTAATAATATTAACCGGAAATTGTTGTTGTGTTGGCATCTTCAACCAAATAAAATAAATTGAATTTTTATTTTGGTTATGACGTTGAGTGGTTATACGTTTTAATTTAATTTTCCATTTATACAACATTTTTTGGCTGTTAGTTGGATTAAAGATGCTTTTGTTTAAAACGAAATGAATGAATTGGTAAAATTTTGAATAACTTCCACTATACGAGTATATGTATATGTACTCGGTTATCTGTGTAAAATTTATCTAAATTTGTAATTCATACATGTCTACTGTCTAGAGGAATATGATCATTCATTGTTCGAAGAAACTGAACGATGAATTGGGGTGAATACAAATAATAAATTGTTGAAAGTGTTCTTTTACACATGA
This sequence comes from Tipula lateralis, assembly GCA_963932295.1. Taxonomy (NCBI): domain Eukaryota; kingdom Metazoa; phylum Arthropoda; class Insecta; order Diptera; family Tipulidae; genus Tipula; species Tipula lateralis. The sequence goes on along the minus strand of OZ010736.1, from coordinate 194,265,821 downwards.
CACTTAGACGAAGTATGGTAAATTAGCTATAGTTCGACTCAAATAGGAGCTGGAGATATCAAAGAAGAGATTCGGATATTATCTACTATAACCGTGATGGTGTGTTAAAATATGTTTTAAGCTTACCATCCAAACCGCGTGCGTGTTAATCATAAAATTGGTAAGATTGGTTATTTACTAATATATATTAGTAATGGTTCTTCCACTTTCTCGAGATGGAACAAACTTATCTCATCCCCTTATTCAAAATCTTACTTAAAAAACAAACCTGTATATATAGATTCCAAATTTTCCCGAACTATGATATCAAAGTACTTTAAGTTGGAAAACTGTTTGATTATCAGCTATATGGACACTGAAGATACCAGTTACCATTCACAGTAACAGCAGCAATATTTTCTGCAGTACGAGCTGTACAAGCATGCACTGGTGTTTTAAAATCTCTTAAAGAACCGGTTTGCTCGATTTTTGAACGAATTTTCCGATTGTACGCACATTTGGACGGTTAAATTGACCGAAAAAATCACAAAGTGCACGATATGCGTTTTGATTTGAACGCCCATTTTCATAATATGCCTGAATAACTTGTATATGCCTGAATAACGCGTAGGTCGATTGTTTATCTTTCCATGGTTAAAATTGATTAAGTCTGAAATTGAGAAATGTCAAATTATATGCAGAAAAACTTGACGTTTAGTGTGGTTCACATTCAACGTCGGCCCTTAAAATTTAACCACCCTTTCTAAGGTGTGATATTAAGTTTATGCTAAATTTAATCATATATTGTAAGAAACTAGAGTACTTTAAGTAATTTATGGATCATCTCATTGTATTAGTCATAATTTTAGCCATTATTTAACATCTAACCAATAAATACAAGATTAAGTTTGTATTACATACTGTACCAATTGAAGGATCCTTTAAAATTTTTATGAGATATTTTTTTTATTAATTTCATATTTCATTGAAATCAATTCTTTATAAGTTTTCAATCATAGAAATTTTCTTATCACCAAATATGTATATTTGTTTCTAATCTATGTGTTCTATATTATGGTTCAAACCCTTCCCAAATCTTTTTCATTAACTACCTTTTTAAAATTAGGAAGGATAAGTTTTGGCTAAATTTACTCCCTTCCAAACTACATTTGCACTTTGCATAGCTTCATATCAGTATGTTTACACACTGATTGTAATGAGAAAATCCAACTTTTCATCCTTTACCTATTGGAATTCAAACTCGGTGCCGCCCTTTTCAATAGAAGCGATTTAAACTGCACCGTTGGTAATTTTACCATTACCGATGAAACTTGAATGTTAAGTTTCTTACGATAGTATAAGTTATCATTAACACTCCTGAACTTTATCTATGTATAATTTTAATTATTATTATTATTATAAGAATAAAATCAACACTTTCTTGTTATTTCAACAACCAATTAAAATACAATTAATTTGTTGCTTTAATCAATTAATGAATGATACGAACTATATAGCCATACAAATTTAGTATAGACACAAACCATTGCATTAATAGTTGTCGCATTGCTTTGGTAAATCCAAATTGTGTTTTTTATTAACGTCACTAAAATTTGTTATTTAGTAAGGAGATATCATCACAATCGGACATATTATGTAAGTAGGCGCAAAATTTTCTTAATATTTTGTTATATCAAAAAAACAAAAAAGAGTAAAAATCAAATAAATTGTCGCTTGCTTTTGGTTGTAAAATTTATTTTTAATTTTTCGTTCGCGCGATACAATTTTGTGTTATCGTACAAAAACAAATGGAGATTTGTTATAAAAAATGACTGAGGAACAATTGAAGAAATTTAAACAAATTTTTGTTAATCGATTTATGAGATTTTACCTCATAGTTTTGTTCTATACTCCCGAGCAACTAAATCGACTCAAAACTTCGTGATCTAGATGATGAAGTGGTCAGCCATCAGTCCAGAAATTAATCCAGTCGAGCATTTGTGGGACTTAATAAAACTGAAATTCCGAACCAGAAATCTGGTACAATCTAACAGCAGTGACTTCAAGATTGCGTTGGATGAGGAGTGAGACTTCAATAAGACTATTGGAAAGCCACTACGAGCACGTTGTAACTTTAAGTATTTAACAATAAAACTACTTTTATTTTGTTGATTTGTTTGTTTAAATTGAAATTTTTTTCATAATCATCAATATTGACCGCGTTATCATTCAAAATTAATTTTAAAAAAATTATCTAAAACATTACGTTATAAAGTAAACATATGAGGCTTTCAAAAACTAATGTTTTATGAAAATCGGTTTAAGCCGTTTTAAGATAATTCACCTTTTCGCGAGCACTAAAGATTTAAAAAGATTTAGAAGCTCGGCACTGTGAAATATAAGAACTACGCTTATAAATCACTTTTAGAGCGAGAGGTACCGAATTCAAAAACCCAACTTACCCCAGTAAAATTAAAGAAGAGGAAAAAATGTATATATTTTATCTTTAAAATCCACCGAATCTAAGAACATGACGCGGAGTTTATATAACAAGAATTAGGTCGAACAATAGAGAGGAAAAGGATTGAATTCGAAAATGAAAATATTTTGTTAACAGAAGTGTAAATTTAAATAAAACAAATATCCTGTAATCTAATAATATAAGATAATCCACAATTACATCTTACATCTACCCCTCTAAATATATTATATACAGATATCATGGCGACATGCTATAATTTATTACGATTTTCTTCTTTCGAATGTTGTTCACTCCAATCACGTCTTAAAAAATGGTTTAACCGTATTATGTTGTGTTATTTAAAACACATTGAAATATAGACTTACTCTATGTAAACAGTTTTAAATAATATATTAAGTACATTAAATACAAATTTACAAATGAAATTGTTACAAGCTCAGCGCTACAATAATCCTTTAAATATATTTATATATTTGTAGTGCGGCTCGATTTGAGAATTTCGATATTCCCAAACATGGATACGATCAGATGGACGGAAAGGGTGGCGGTGAAAACAAATATGCAGATGATGGTGGTGGAGATTCGCCGATGTCATTCGACGAAATAGAACGGCCACCTTTACGACACATTGATAAATATGTAAAAGCTGAATGTCCATGTTTATCGACACGTTACACGGTTGCTTTCATGGCCTGTTTAGGTTTTATTATATCGTTTGGTATGCGATGTAATATGGGAATGGCTAAGCTACAGTTTGAACACAAGGTAAGTGTATCAATATATTTTATTTATTTAAGCTCTGTATCAATCTTTCGGCAAGACGGATTCGTAACCAGGTTATATATTTTATATCGGTGGTACAACTGAACAATTTTCTTGTGAATAATTCTTGTTTTAATAGGACGTTCGTTTATAAAATGAGTTGATTCTATTTATATGCTTGAAGAATTGAACATGGAAAGGACAATGTATCTTATAATGTCCTTTCCAAGTTATGATTAAATATCTTAATACAAAAACGGTGTCAAAATGTATGTGCGTTCAGTTGAGAACGGCTGAACCGATTTAGCTCAATATTTTTTGTTGCGTTCGCAATTTCCGCAGAAGATGGTTCTTGCGACAAAAAATTTTGAAAATTGTAAAATCATGTTTCGGTTCAGGATCTATCCGATCCAGATGGTCTTTTTGAAGAGAAAAATTCCGGAAGAAAAATGATTTTTTTTATTAAATTGTGCATTGGTTGCATGTTTTGATGATTTTGGTTGCTATAAAGCGTGATCAGTTGATGTAAAAAATATCAGAATATAAAACGGCACTGAGGTATAATATGACCATTAATATCACAAACCAGTACATAACGTTGAAGTTGCACAATTTGCCAGGCATTTTTTTCGCATTGTCATTTTCGACGAGATATGCAACGAAGCTTTGATCATAATCGAAGACATGGCGCTTATGTGTGACAGCTATTTGTCGAAATTGGGAATGTCAGTATTAATTCGTTCCATACGAGATGGATTTAATCGTGAATTGCAACGAGACAACTGTACGATCGCAAAAGAACGTGTAGAACATTGATAAAGGCTTTTGACGTCGGAAACAGGGAAATAGTCTTCCTCGAAACTCCCGTTGCAACAGGCAAAATCATTCTGATTTCATTGATGTTGGCCACAATTCGCTCGAGAATTCAAATAGCTGTTGCTCCATTGGAAATTAAAGTTTGACATTGCTGGATGGCAACCGGATTCTGCATTGAAGTTACCGATGAATATCTACACGAATGAATATCACCAATCGAATTATGTAAGGTTTATACGAAGTAACTTAAGACGTTTGAGTGGTGGAGCGATGTTTCTGCTGTCCGGCGATTTTCTTGAAACGCTACCTATCGTTTCGAGATCGACTGCTGCAGACTCAACCCATGTCTGAAATAGTTGCGTTTGTGAAGCTATATGCGAAGAACTTCCAGGTGACCACGAACATGAGAGTCGCGCTATAAAAACGGCTCAACAACTGCTGGTTTTTCGAAACAACTTCTGTTAATGTTTTGACCTGATTGATTTCATTTCCCTCGAATTTTTAGATGTTCATGGAAATTATATGAATCACGGTTTTATTAGCGAACGACATGTGATTTTAGCAAATAACAAGGATGTAGATGATCTGAATTACTTGATTCAAATCCAAATCACTGAGGAAATGTATTTTTACAAATCCATTGACTATGTGATCAATCAAGTCGAGGCAATCATCTATCCTATCGTTTTTGAATACGCTTAGTTTGCCGGGAATACCACATAACTTAATGCCCAAGGTCGGATCTGTGAAAATCATGCTGCGCAATTTGAACCATCCGAGTGTGTGAAGAAATTGATGAACAACTTGCTTCAAGGGACGATCATCAAAGGCAAATTCATTGGAGAGGATGTTAATTCTAAATTGCATCTGTATGTTAAAAAAACCACTCAATTTTTGATAGCACTTCAGTTGAATGAATATTCACTTCAGTTGGGCGAATTCAGTTGGGTTGTGTGATTTTTTCTCTCAAAATTAATTTTTGAGAAGGACAGAAGTATTTGCTCGAACGAAGTAATTTAAGCCGATTCAGCTGTATCTATACTTCTGGCTCCTGTAATTCATCAATAAATATAACATCCAATTGCCATTTTCTCAAACGACGTGTATTTTTGAATGTTGGGCCATTACACAGCATTACATAAATAATTTTTTTTTAAGTTTCTATAATGTGTTATGGTTTTTGATGTGTCCATGATTTTTCAAGAAAACTGATCTTAAAAAATAAGCTTTGCCTATATATGTTAAATTTATAGCTTTTGTAAAATCGTGAAAGCGTATTGGTACACAGGTCGATCTCAGTTGAAGTACAACGTTCAATTTTAACAAAAGCTTATTAAACATTGGATTAATAAATTCACCCTTCTCTTCACGAACGATTAATTTTTCAGCATAAATTATGTATACCTTTCAATTGAGAATATACCTGTCCAAGGAATGTTATGTTTAATGAAACGACACAATCTAACTGACATATAGTTCAATATACGTTTTATAAATGTAAATTCTTTCATGCATTTGTATTGTCATCTCTTCTTCATTTCTAAAAGCCTTAACATGTAGTCTGTCGATGCTAACAGACGTTATCACGTTGCCTTAACAGGTGTTATTTTGATAAAATTGCTAAAAAATTAAGATTTAAGTTTGTAAATATCGTATATGTAATAGCAGTATGTAATATATAGAACAGACTTTTATTTGAGATTCAACACACGCCACTCTGATATATGTACACATACGTCAACGTCATACAGCTCTTTAGGTTTTAATAATCGAAAAAACCACCCTCAATCATTCATTCATCATTGTCCTTTTCAAAATCAAAATTCACATTAAATAGCAACAAAAAATCGTCTCTATTTCCTGTTTATATTTCTTATTCATTTCTTCTTGTTCTTCATTTCAAATATAACAATAAACATATTATTATTTAAAAAAAATCCCAACCGGAAATGTGAGGCGTCATCACACCATCAAATCTTGGAAACAACATATAAAAAATGAAATAATTTTTGCTCGATAAAATTTCAAAATAAAATGAAAATCCAACTAATGCCGAAAATAAAGCGAAAAATATTTCATTTCCATTATCAGCAGGCAAATATGGTATAAGGGGGGCAAGAGTAAACGGGGGAGTAGGTATTACTAGGTGGTTGATTATTATGATGATTATTATTATCATGATATTGAATTGATAAAAAATAAAGTGCGTGTATATATTCAAGGGTGGATTTTCGTACAAAATAATCGAAAAATATTCATATAATTATGCTTCCGTATTACACCAAATCGTCGTCGTCTTCGTCATCATATTCATTTGTATACATTAATATCGTTGGAGAGAGAGAAAGAGAGTGTGGGACGCTAAATTTTCTCGAGATATTTTCAGGGTTGATTATTAACAGGAAATACATTTTAATAGGTGGAAATATGAACATATTATGTTCTTGATGCGATGATAAAAGTTATCGCCAGTGAAATGTACATAAATTATATGTGTTAATAAAAGGGTTCCATGGCAAAAGCTATTGATAAACCGACAGTTACAAATATTTTAACGTTTCGATAGTGCACGTGTCGTAAAAAGGTTTTTGATTTTGTTTTTTAAATACATTTTTCATTGTTTTCTAACTGATTCAGTCAGTGTTTTCCATAAATTGTTGTTTTAATTTAATTTAATGCATGCATTAACTAACTCAATGTATAATCATTTTCATTTCCAGGAAGTTAAATACAATTGGACGGTGGCCATGGAAAGTGCAGTGGACTCATCATTTTTTTGGGGCTACTTAGTAACACAAGTACCCGGTGGCTTTCTAGCATCAATGTTTCCAGCAAATCGTATATTCGGTACAGCTATTGCATGTTCCTCATTTTTAAATTTACTAGTACCTGGTGCTATGAGTTTACATCCAACGATCGTTATTTTAGTTAGGATGATGCAAGGTCTAGTGGAGGTAACCACATTTTATTTAACCACATACAATCATATTTTTAATTTTTATTATTTACTTCTATACTATCTCGTTAATATATAGGGAGTAACATATCCAGCATGCCATGGCATATGGAGATTTTGGGCACCTCCACTGGAGCGGTCGCGTTTAGCCACTATGGCGTTCAGTGGTTCATATGCCGGTGTTGTTATTGGTATGCCAATGTCTGGTATTCTTACGGGACTGGTAAGTTGGCAGGCTCCATTCTACTTTTATGGTATCATGGGTATTATATGGTACGCATTTTGGTTGTGGCTCACATTTGAAAAGCCTAAATATCATCCAACAATTACGGTTCAAGAATTAAAATATATTGAAAAATCGTTAGGAGAATCTGTCCAATTGCCTATGCCGACTATTTCGACAACACCGTGGCGAGAATTTGCACGATCAACACCTGTTTACGCTATTATTGTGGCTAATTTTTGTCGCTCATGGAATTTTTATTTACTAGTTTTGTACCAAAGCGCTTATTTAAAGCATTCATTTAAATTTCGAATTGAATCGACTGGCTTAGTTGGTGCCCTACCTCATCTACTTATGACAATAATAGTTCCATTCGGCGGTATGCTAGCGGATTACTTGCGTAAAAATAATATTCTATCAACGACAAATGTTAGGAAAATTTTCAATTGCGGAGGTTTTGGTCTGGAAGGATTATTCTTTTTGGTGGTCGCGCATTCTACAACGCCTGTAATATAATCGAATTATTTCAAATGTTTATATACAATTACTTATACGTGTTTTAAAATTGTAGGAGGGTGCAATTACAGCCCTTACCTTGGGTGTAGCATTTAGTGGATTTGCAATTTCGGGCTATAACGTAAACCATCTAGATATAGCCCCTCGTTACGCTAGCATATTGATGGGTCTGTCAAACGGTATAGGTACAATTGCTGGTTTAATTTGTCCTATTGCAATCGATCATCTAACGAGAGGGCAGGTATGGTATATTATATAATATATGTAAAATATATAAATGTATAACGCAGATTAATATTCGTATTTAAACCCAACCATTTTCCCGTGTCCTATACCTATTCCTTCTCAACATCATCAATTTTATAAACTTCGATAATAACTTTTTTGTTTCCATTCAAACATTTCTGATTATATTTTTCATGCTTTGATGACTCTTAATAGTAAATTTATATTTGATTTTTTTTTTGTACGAGTGTATAAAATGCATTGAATGGAACAAATACGAAATTTTATATCCATAACTACTCAAACCCTTCATATTCCTTTCGACTATTTAATATTATACGGTATTATGGGTATTAGTGATGTCATATTTTGAGATACTATATATAATATATAATATTTTGTATATTTTCATGTGAATTTATAGCCAACAGATTGTTGGGAGACGGTATTCACCATAGCAGCATCGGTACATTTAGTGGGTATTACATTCTATGCTATATTCGCTTCGGGTGAACTACAACCGTGGGCTGAACCGCAAATGGAGGAAAAGAAGGTTTGGAGTCCAACGGATGGCGCAATTGGTTACACAAAAGAAACATCATTTGTAAGTATAGATATATATATAACCAAATATTTTTGGGTTATTTTTGACAAAAATACTTTTCGTTCAGACAAAATAAAATTTAATCAAAAGAATGTATATGTAAAGGTTCTAACCAATATACATGTTTATAGCCGTTGCCAATTTCTAATATTTCCAAAGTCGCAACCCAAAGAATATTTGGGAAAACTTGCATGAAACAGATCATACATTGAACCTAAACTTAATAAAGGCCTCCGAGAAACCGTAGTATCTAATATGAATGTCATTCGTTGGGTTTCTGTCCAAACGTATTTCGACTATAAGTAGGGGCTCTTTTAAATATATATTCTGTTTTAAAGTTCTATAAATGGTGTTGTACAGATACAACACTTTTTTTACTCTATACTTAATTTTAACGAACAATTACTTTAATTTAAAGTTACGTCAATAGATAAATACAAACGATTATGACTGAGTAGGCCGGACAATTTTTGTTTCAAATGAAACAATCGAATTCGTGTATGTAAATGTTCAGTGTTAATTCTTTTATACAATGACATATGTATAGTTGCATTAAACTTAATTCGGTTTAAATCTAATTATAAATTATATTACGTTTTAATTAAAGAAATAAATTGAATATTATATTAAAGATACATAAAGTCAAGAAAAGTCCTTGGTATCGTAATACTTATTGAAGTGTGGTTAGGCAATTCAAAGTGCAACGTATTGATAATGATTGCATGCTTTTGTTTGGATCTGTTTTAAGACTGCGCAAATAATCATGATAAACTATATGAATATTCAGCTAAATAAATGGTACCAGCATAGACTCAGATTCATTTGATATATACTATTTTCAAGATGTTGGAAAGTTACACTTGAAACGGCTTAATCTAATGATCAATGGTATTTCCAGTTTGATGTTAGAAATAAATATTTCCAAGAATTTAACATTCATTAAAAAAGAGAATTAGTGCCTGCTCTATTTCTAGATGTATTACAAGCTTTCGACAAACTATATCGTGAGTGCTTCATCTAGCATGATTGCTCCAGAGAATTGGATGTGGTTAAGAATTAAAATCTCAAAGTAACCAAATTTTAAATGCACAACATCCTAACTCCACCCAAAATGTTGACTCCAATTTTTTCGAATACGTTTAATAGAAAATAATATTCAAAATTTTTCGAATAAGTTTAATAGAAAATAATAAAATAAAAATTACCAAATAAATTTAATTGCGCATTATAGGCAAGCCCATTAAGCAAGTTTAATTTTGATCTTTTGTATTTTTCTTATAAAAGAAAGCAATCGTTTATAATTCTACGAACATATTCACTTATGCTGGCACGCTCAATAGCAACATTTAGATGAGTAATACCAGTCTTGATCACAATATGCTCCTTTTCTAGTAGCTTTATCAACTTAAATATCAAGGTGAAGCTTAGAAGTAATTATTTGGAGACGTCTAAGGAATCCTTCGAATCCACTGTTTTGGGTCGTTGGTTAAATTTTCTTCAAGAAGATCTGGTACTTACCAGAAATGCGAATGATATGAAGGTTCTATAGCTTTTTGTTGATTTTATTGCTTTCAGAATTAATAAATAATTATAAGAATTTTACAATTCATTGCAATATACACTGTATTTTACAATGAATTATAAAAAGTTATTGCATAATCTTGGAAGCAATTTCAAACGTCCCGTTCATGAGCCATAGGCAAATTTGCAAGATGCTTCAAATTATTTATGAAGCCTAACATATTGTTTTGACCATCGAAGTAATGTTCATTTAAAACAAAAGGAGGTGAAAACCATCTACAGCTCTTAAATTTTCCGGTGTATAAATGTTTCTTTTTGATAACGTATAAATCCGATTAGTATTTTTCCAAAGTATTGAATGAGCTTTCTATAATTTCGGATGGTTTGTCCGCAGATTGTGCTGTCTAATTTTGAACGAAAGTATTTGCCATCTAGCAGTGTAATTTCTGAACAAGCGGAGCATGATATTGATTTATAGATATTTTTGTTATTCATGAGAATCATTAACGTAATTTTTTGAGCTTACTCTTGACTAACAGCCAACACTTTTCATATTCTCACAAATCTATTTGTACGTTATCCTGTTTTTCTCTAAATGGTAATAAAAGGCATCAATAGTTAGTTTAATTCCATCTTTATTGGATTTCGTAATAGAAATATTCGTATACCAATTTATCGTGACAGAAGAAGTACAACCTAACCGACGAGGGATTTTATTTTAATTTTTTTCGAGATTTTGTGCCGTCCAGATTTGATTGCATTAGGATTTAATTGAGCTAGGATTTTACTTAGACGAGTATTTATTAGATTGAGATGTTGTAAAGTCGTGATTGTGTGGAGTGAGATTACAACACCCCGAATTTTCTGAATCGCTATAACTAACCAAACTACACACTTAACATTCATATTGTCGCTTAGCGGTCATAGTAGTGTTTTATTAATTTTGTTACTTCATAAAAGTACCATTTTATATTTTAGTAAAAACACATACAATTACAAGGTAAACAATTTAAGTGTTGCCTTGATTTTTGTTAATCTTTTTAATACCTGAAAGAAGTTTAATAAAAAACGTATTCATTAAATACATTTTACAAATGGTAGCCTATATTTTCTAAAAAGTTTTTATGCACATTATGCATCATAAAGTTGAATTGTGACTTTTCTTATTCAATTAACTGTGATCACTGGGTAACAAAATAGTCCCAGAAGTTGTATACGACATGAAAAGCTTTAATTTTATTCTGATTAGAATTAGAACACAATATTTTATAAATCGACCATATGGTAATGCATTGTACGTTGGTAACGTATTCACAATGCGACACTAGTAGACAAACAATGAAATAGAATCTTCACCCACTACAATCTGAGATGTCTACGAACAGGTCATATACTGTATATAGAAATATTTTAATTACATATTTTTCTATCATCGCAGAACGAAAAGCCACTGTCAACTGACACAACACAAATCAATGTAGCCAATTCAATGAATTATGGAGCGCTACAACAGCACGTAGCCGGTAATCCATTTGCCCAAGGTGGTATCGTGACTACGGAAGAAGTACAACCTCAACCGACTGACACATATTTACATGGAACAGCTGATGATCGTTCGTACTGACCATCTAAAACTGAACAAATAAGCGGTACAGACAGTACCAATAATTCTTCTAAACTACAAAAAAGCGTTACGTTTGCTTTAGAAGATGAAAATTAAAAGCACAAACAATAGCAACAATTATTAATTATTTTTAATTTTCTCGACTATTACTGCCTACATATAGTTTTTCATATATACATTATTTAAATTAGTTAAAACAATTTACAAACAAAAAAAATTCAATTCAAAATTACTTAAAAATTTTATGATTTAATTAAATTTTGAATGTAAATTAAATTTTTGTTCTATTTAATTAAAATTAATTTAAAACATAATAAAAAAACAAAACAAACTTAACCCTGCTTAAGCAATTATAAAATTAGATAGATTTAATTTTAGTAAAGAATATAATATATAAACAAACAAACAAAATAAAATGAAAAACTATAAGACAATTTAATTAATAAAACAAAAAGTAAATGTTTTTTGAATTTGTAACAATTTAAATTTTCAATCTAAATTATATATACATAAATTAAATTAAAATGAGCATTTGTTATGTATGCACAATATATATATATTGTATTTAATAAATTTTTCTTATATTTATTTAAAATAAAACCAATTGTTATATAAATATATATACTCGGTGTTAATTACGTTTGGGCATGATCGTATAATGGCTTAAGGATTGTTGAGTTTGATTGAAAAATATAATA
>OZ010736.1:192640915-192838415 GCA_963932295.1 Tipula lateralis | reverse complement strand
AATGCTGTGGTACATAATTGGATAAGTCGTTATGGTGTACCCATGGGACTGCATTAAGATCAAGGCCGCAATTTTGAATCAGTGGTATTTCAAGAAATGTGTAAATTATTGGTGATCAACAAAACAAGAACAACACCCTTTCATTCTCAGTCAGACGGCATGGTTGAACGGTTTAAGCTGTTCAAAACTTCGAATCCAACCGTGGCATTTTTGATGTGAGGGATGTTATCTCTTCAACGCCTCACTCAAGCGATATTGATAGTCGATTTCAGTTTGTGAAGTGATAAACAGATAATATTCAACAAGATAGCACATCAAATCAACTCGAATTACATACACTACACCGCAATTTATGCACCACTACATTTACTGTTGCGACAAGAATGGAAGGATCAAAATCCCACTGATTTGTATATAAGTACCGCCGAATGGAGCTAGTTTGAATTTAACCAGGGAAGTGTTAAAGTGTTTAAGTAATTAAGTGAAGACTATTGTCAAAGAACCCACCAGTGACACACGACTAATCTTAACAATTTATTGTGTGAATAAAGAAACTGAAACGAAATTCTATTATAGTTGTTTGACTAAATACAGGTTGTTTTGAGCCTCGTCGGAATCATAAATAATCCGGATATGAACCGTGAGAGTCGAAACAATGAAACTCCGCTTTTAAATGTATAAATTTAACCAGGCTAACTAAGATAAGTCATCCTTTAGATATTTGCAAAATCTCATCACCTTTATGCTACGAAATCGAAATAATCGTGAGAACGGTCAGTGATTTAAATAAGTTTTAGTATCCTTCAGACGCAGATAATTGTGAATTATTTTCCATACAATATGGATTATTACTTCCAGATAATAAAATCGGATTGATCGTTTAATTGATCGGAATATGACGTACTGGTAGAATTGGCCTTATACCTATGCGACGCCATTTAGGTTAAGTCTCCTAAACTATACTATGATAATAAAAAACTTTATATTGTGAGATCAACCTCATGATGAACGTCGTTTGGAAATGGTTTAAAACTTAGATTATCGATGGATGTCATCTGAGCTTAAATTATCCAATGTCAATTAGATTTAGTAGAGTGTAATCTTGAAGAAACGCCTTTGAACTTTTTGTATGGCAATCGAATGAGGTTTAAATAATGGAAAGTAGGCAATTTCTTATAACTTTGAGGTAAGTAAATCAACAATTACAATGTGAATCCACTGCAATCAGGTTGGCTATTTCAACATGCTATAAAATTGAACTAAATGCTAGGAGCTGTAATCATACCTACCTATTGGTCTATAGACCTTCAAAATTTATAATTAACTTCTTCATAAATAAGATTATATACTGTTCAACTTTTTTTCAGACAACTGACTATTTTGCTATGAATCGTATGGTAACTATAATTCTAGATAAATCTTACTATGTTTGGAAAGATGTAAGTACATCTGGTGATACTAGCTGAAAAAACTAACAAATCGCAAACCATATTGAGTACTCATTCTGAAACTTGAAAATTCAATAAAAAAGAAATCAGTTAGCCTAACCTCAGTCGAAAAAGAGACAATCTGAAGAGATACTGTACCATGATCGTGTCAGTTCCATGAAAACTTGTCTTTATCTCTCCTGTAAAAGCTCCCGGATACGATTCAATGGTACCTCAATTCATGAAAGAACTTGCAACTATATATCTGAAGAACCAGCAATTTTACAAAAAATGGTAAATGACTTAGTTATTATTAGCTAGGTCAATATAACACCTTAGACAAAAAAAGAGACCAATCTCATTATTACTATAACAAAGATGCAGCAGCTATAACTAAAGAGGTCAAAATCTTTATCCAAAGTTAAAACCTATTCCTACCTATGGATTTGGATTTGATCAAAAAATATATAAATAACTGGATTATGAGCATATTAAACTACAGTAAACCTGTGGAATATAAACCGATTTAGCATCAAAGCTAAGTAGAAGGCACAACAAGAAAGAAAGCTTAGAACTTAAATACTTTTGGATAAAATACTCTTGAACAATAAGAGGAGTTTCCTCTCTTTCTACATCTTTTTGATTTATAAATTGGTTCTAAAACCTGTCAGGATTTGTAATACAGGATACACTGTATTTCAATATACTTTCAAAAGTACTATGGTACGTTAAAATAGTGACAACGTGGCCACATTACTATGCCATACCATAAAGTTTGAATTCATCAATTAGAAATGACTAAGGTTTTTTTGTAAAGTATATTCAGTCGTTTTGGTTCCAGATAAATCAGAAACCTTAAAAAAAAACAACTATGCCTATTACTTAAGATTTACACCAATATCTGTAAGCTTGAAAAACCAATGAATCGCACCGCAACATAAGACGACACTGATCACAAATATTTTCTTAATATTTTTCATCAGGATGGCCTCCTGAAAGGCTTTCTGACAATGCCCACATTTATGAACTATCTCAGTTTTAACTGCTACACAGCATTTGCTCAATTAACAGTGCAGAGAACACTTCGATAAGGACAAAACGGCAGCCAGACGCCCGTCTGATAGGTTTAAGCTTGGCAGTAATTTTCGGTTCATGATGCATATATATAGCAACATTCGTTTGAAATATCTCTATAACACGATTTTGATCATAAATAATTAATGAACAATAAATTAATATTTATTTATCACTGCAACTCATTGCAACAATATAAGTTCGAATAAAATTGTAATAATGAAGCAGTCAACAACACTAAGGAAGTACATAAATTAACTGAACTGAGTACATTAATTTTTTAATCAATGACTACAACATCATCATATATACATAAAAACGATCACGGCGACTGCACCTTCGCAATCATAAATTGAGATAACACAAAAAAAAAATACAAAACTACAACCAATCCTATTGATAAACCTAATAATTATTCATCAATGAAATTATTATTATTATTTGTTATATGTACATTTCAATCAGATTAGAGCGTCGAGGTAACTAGCAACAACAAAATCTGTCTCTCTATATACATATACATGTATGAGCTGCATTCAATTTACCAATATCGCATCGCGTCTCGAAGGCAGAAACAAATATAAAATTACATGATCACGTTTGATAAAGTGTTTAAGCGTCTTGAAGCGAGAAAGAGACCAAACAACTTTCTTATTTATGAATTCATCAAGCGCATTACCGAAGGTACAAAATATTATTTTATGCACTGATCAATTTCTAATGATTGTATTATTATTTTATAATAATATATTTATTCATTTTAGTCTTTTAATAGGCGAGTCAATTTAAGAACAATGAAGTAGTTTTTTTTATTTATTTACTTTGATTATTTTCAATTGATTCGAAAGGTGGGAAGCATGAATAGATATAAACGCGCTATTAAAAAGACATTATGTTTGATGGATTTGAATTATGATTTAATTGAATTGGCTACCACACAATCGAGTACTATATATATGCTGCAGGTGGCCTATACATAATATAATATATAGTTTGAGATATGATATGTCTCTTATTAGGATATACTGATACTTAAGACATGTTTCGACATATAAATCATATTTATGCCACGAGCACGTTCCATATTGTAAATACATTTAAGGTAATTTCATAAATATGTACTGAAACATATTTAATTATCATCGCACATACATATTCACCATATAGAGAACTCTATATATTATAACTACTGTAAAAGGTGCTTCATAAAATGCAATTAAAATCGAGTTTAAAGTCCAAAAACATTCCATTTATTGAACACTTATTAATAATCTATATACTCCCGGTTTGGCGCAGATCATAGTTTTCTGGGTGGGCCAATTCCTCAAAAACCATCATTAGTATATATACAGTTGCGAAAAGCCACAATATCATTACAATTATGAATCGCAAAACGTTCGTCGTTAATGTTTGAATAATGCATTTAGAACCAAAAAAAAAAATGCCAAACTCATAAAATCATCAAAATCGTTTTTTTATCTAATTTTTTATCTTATTTTTTTTTTACTTATCAAAATCGGCGAACATCTTATGTATCTGTATAGAAAAACAATAAGTTGACCAATGGCTAACACCATCTCATATAAAATTGATTTTTGATGGCCACCGCAGTTGAAAATATTTTTTTTTGTCTCTTGATTGTTTTTTGTTGTTTTATATCGACATATCGCTTATTATCAATTTTCGTTAGTGTACTTACGTGATGATAAACAGTAAGCCCTCGTTATGCGGAAATTTAAATTTTCATGAGAGTCGAGCTAGCCCCCGTGTAGACTATACTCTTGTCCATTTTGTTTGTTTAAATACCTGCGCTTTCGACCAACGTTTTAGAAGCTTTTGCTCGGTGAATAAGAGGTCTGGCTTGCATTCATCATACATGAATTTGAAGGATATCTGCCTGAGTTAGTTCTGATTATGCATGATACATACATATTTGCTAATCCTCCACGCACAAGCTGATCGTTTTCGCCTGTTTATATTTTAATTAGTTCTGTTAACCTACCTTTGAAATTAAGTGAGACGTAAGCTCGAGCATGCCGAATTAAGTTAAGAAAAAGTATAATCGCAACTAATATAGAATTGAGCGTTGTCCATTTTAACAATTATTGCAAAATAGAGATCGCTATCAACACTCGACGTTTGACGCTCATTTTGTTAATGTAGATTTTACGGTATAGACATTTTTTATGACACCTCTTCCCTTCACTTTGGCCTTTCAAGAATGGTAATATCAAATTGTTCTCCCTCATGGCACTGTGCTAGCTTTTGAATATATTCGCTTGTTCATCATAATCTACTGTCACCTCATCATATCATACGACGTGTTTATTTTATCAAATTCTTGGAAAAGATGGTTTACGTTTGTTGATTCAAAGCATCCTAAATATAGAACCAGCAAGCATCGAAAACGAACTTAAAAAGTTTATACCCCATATATACTAACACATCAATAAGTTGTGACGTCATTAAAAAAAATCGCCCTACAGTTCAAATTTATTACTAAAAAATTTTTTACTACACAGTGTACAGCAAAAAAAAATTAAAAAATATTTTTTATTTTTGTTTTTCTTTGCTGTCAAAAATTGTTTACAAATTTTTTATAGGTTATACCCGTAGACAATAATAAATTATTTATTATAATAGAACGTTTATATTAAAATGAATAACTAATATTGTATCTAAATAAATGAATTTTAATAAAAAAATATTCAAATACTTAAAATTGTTTTAAAAATTCACACTGTTAAAAATCGTAACTGCTTTTATGATGCCATCTTGTATCGAGTATAAAAATTAAATGAAAATAAAAAAAATTTAAACAATTTTTGTAGTATTCACTTTTATTAACATGTTTGGGTATTTTAATTGTGTACTTCATATTATCGTATTAACAATATGCTTAAAAATATCAATAAATACGATTTATATTATTAAAGTTATTAACTGCCATCTCTTATCCAATATTTGAAGTTTATCTTTCCTTTCGTAGTTCATACGTGATTGATCTCGTTTTATATATTTTTGTATGGCGCTTAGAACCAATTATAACATATGCATGTATAAAAATTGAACTAATCAAACCGTTTTTATTTTTATCATAACTATTAAAATAATTCGTATTTTCATTTGGTTTAAATATATATTATATGAAAATGTTTGATTTTAATTTCAGTATTTTTCATTCATTAAAATTGTGCCAAAAATCTTCAATTTTACATTGGCTCTTATAGAGTGTATGAAAATCTAGACCCCATAAATAAGCTCGATAAATTTAAAGGGTCAATCATTGCTGCTTGTATATTTAGGATGCTATGGTTGATTTCATGACTTTATAGCTTTCTATCAAATACTAGGACACAATGGGGTAGATGTATATATAGCATTAAATGTATTCATTGTTTGGTGTTTCTCCGAGCTGTATTAACCGGCTTCGACTGTAAGAACAATTGAAGTCGTTCATGTCAGTTTCGTACATCATAGCTTACCACATTCTCCAAACATTTTACCTAAGTTGGATGTAACCCTTCCACCATGCCACCTTAATTGAAAATAATTATATGTTCAAAGCACTAAATCTGATCACCGAAACACGACCAAGAAATGTCTCATTCAGTAATTAAATTGTTTCACTATGGTGGTATGGCATGTGGCACCATATTGTTAAAACCACATATCAATAGCATTATGTCGCGATATCGAGCACCAGAAACAATTATTGCTTGGCCAACCTCATGTTAAAAAAGGGCATTCTCCAAACCCTAAATACGACCATTTGGATATTAACAGAGAAAATGTGCTTCGCGCATAGGATGATTTTAATCGACAAATCAGCATCCACTTGTTGATGTACAGTAAGCCATTCCACGAACTTTCTTCGAAGTTCATACTCGCGTCAGTTGTAGTGTTATTTAAGTTTTTTAAGCATGGAGACACAGATCTTTTGTGAGTATACGCTGGACAGAGCTTCTTGAATTTCCAATTCTTGTCCAGGTTCCTGAATTTTTCAATTAATCTTTTTACAGTTGACGACGTTTAAACACTATTTTGACCTTATTTTGTGTACAATTTTCGAACTGCGACTGCCAAACTTTCATTATTTTTGAAATATTATTAAATAATACAAAAGCGTTGTTGTATGGCATATTGTACCATTTTTACTAACCCTAAACTCTCGGCTGTCGAACGTTATATTTCACTTCGTGTTCTTATCAGGAATAGCTGACCACAGAAATATTTATCATGAATTAGTGTTACTAGCTTAATGTATTAGCCAGTAGTTCACTTATGGTGACATAATAGTTTTGACAACACCATACTAAAGCATGTATATATAGCACCATCTTCAAAAAACTGTTAGTGGAAAAACCACTCCAGTTCCTACATTACTGACATCAGTATAAAATCGTTCTTAAGCTGTTCCTAAGCTGAAGTTCATCCCAGAAACAGAGTCAAACAATTAGTCTTAACCGCATCAACAAAACAACCTCATGATATGATATAAATTAAAGTAAAAGCTTCCATAAGTAACCATATAGTCCAGTAGTCTCCATTCACAACACATATTTGGGGGGACTACTGTAAATGAGTCGCCAACAATTTACCGACCGCAGATAAGTCATCCACAGAGTATCTAAGATTTGTCAAGCGCAAAACAAACGACTCAACCACCAAACAAAAACCGAAAAATATTAAAAGTTCAAAAGGAAAACTGTGACAAGAACGATTAAATGACAAAAATGTTCATCATTATTTATTGTAATGATTCAGCATCCATTGTCATCATCATCGAGATCATCATCATCATCATCTCCGTCGGTTATTATATTTATTATCATTATTATTATATTTTATTATCATTATAGTTTTATTTGTTATATAAAAACATGTTACGAAAATTCCAAAATAATCGCGGGCACACAAAAAAGAGGCAGAAAGTCCGCCGCGGCGATTGATTTATTTGTCCGCCAGAATAATTAAGATTCGCTTTTTTGTGTGTAGTGAAATAAATTAAAAAAAAAAAGAAAATCGTCGATTTTTGATGAATTTATTATTAACGTTAATAAATACTAAATATTAATAAAATATTTGTATTATTTAATTCAAGATCGTTCGGACATATTATATGCTTATGTGCATGCATCTTAATCGTCTATTACGTCCACAGCGTCTTATGTCGTATCATACAGTTGTATTAGGGAATTTAATTAATTTGTTGGGCGCCGATCAACTTAATAAATTAAAAATTTCAAATTCTCGATTGACATTTTTATTTAAGAATGTTATATCGTACACACACATAGTTGTGAGCGGAACATAAAGGAAGATTTACAGAAAAGAAAATGTTTTCGATATGTCGACGGGGTTTACCTTGTTATATACGCATTTGGTACACCACATATATATAAATATTTCAAAATCAATAATTTTAATTATGGTTATCGTTCTAATTAACCATAATAATTTTATTTCTAAATTTGTAAAAATATAATTTTAATATATGATGGTGAGATATAGGTATTTGATGTATGAACTTCTTGTCTTTGCCTTGTTTGAATAAACAAATCAAGTTTATATCGATATCGCACATACTCGACTCATTACTGACACCCAGGTTGCCTTCCTAAATATAGCAAATGTGTGTATTCAAATAAACTGCCATCGACTTAATGTATAGTAAATCCATACGTTGATCGATTAAATATTAATCAACGTAATTGAGCGCACGATGCTCGATCAACACACAAAACATAACACAAGATGTGATCTTATAATTTATACATTTTCTTCTATTGTATAAGATTATGAATGTTAAATCTTGAAACGCTTTATAGACCGATGACCATTGTGTTTTGTAAACATCGGTCGGCCGAACAAAACCCCAGTCTTGAATAGGTTTGGAATACTTACATTCAGTATATATTCGAAGAAGAAGAAACATAGTTTTTTACATCAAATTAAGGTAAAGATATCAATGTCTTGTTATTTTTTTTATAATAAATATTTTATTATTTATATATACTAGAAAATAATAAAAATTTAATTTTTTTTTAAATATATAAATACTTTTTGATATGTAAGTGGCTTGTGCTATCGTAATTTAAAAAAAAAAAATAAACAAAAATTTTTCCATACAATTATGGACGGGGCAGGTGTTTTTCAGTGAATTGATTTGATTATTAAATGATTTTGTAAGATTTTTATTGAATTTACATTTACAATATACATTTTTATATTACTAATAAGTAGATTAGTTTTAGCTTTTAAGATTTAAATTTCCTTTTATTATGAATTAGACTTGAAAATAAATTAACCTAATATGTAGTCGAATATAATTGTATATGAATATAATATGCGAGAAGTTGATTTACCATATCATCGTACATATCATGCGTTTAATGCACTCAATTTAATTTCTCACATGTACTCGGATCGTCGAACAAAATACCATTATCTATTTTGATTTATAATTTGAAACGTTCTGGAAGCTTTGAGGTATTAAAAAATTCGAAAGCCAAAATCTTCATTAAACGATAAATGAGTTTTAGTACTTAATCTTACCTGTTCTACAAACTTCTTTGAGATATGAAAAGTCTAAACTATGCCATTTCTCATCAAGAAGCTAACAACACAAGGTATATATTTCTTGTCCTGACATATTCATTCTGTCCGTACTCCTGATGTTATGGCAGCTGTTAGTGAAAGTATTCGTAATGAACCAAGAACCAGGCATCAAATTACGACGCATTTTGCAAGTTGGCCTTTATTTGCATCCATACAAAATTCAACTTACTCAAAAATTCAGGCAACCAATTAGTTTGTCGTGGGTTTGTAAATCCGTTGTGTAATTCGTACTGGGATGCTTGAACGAAATGAAGGTTTTTCATCCAAATCATTTATAACAATGCCGCACACAAGTCACGTGCCACAATCCATTTACTGTCATCAAAATTTACTAAAAGTAGTATATAATTTCATGAAATTGTATAGTTCCTTAGCCACCAAGAATCCCGAGTTAAACTAATCATGATTATTTTTGTGGGGTTGGTTATTTGAAAGGTAACATCCACAAACAATTCAACAGCTAAAAGATAACATTCAAGCTGAAATTAAGGTCATTAGCTCGCTTTTATTGGAAAAAGTCAGAATAAGTTTTGATGTTTAGATGCAGATTCTGTAGATCAACCTGTTGTGGGCATTTGAACGATTTTGCTTTTCATATATAAATGGTAATAAAATCGGGGACAGAATGAAAAGTGATTTTTCTGTTAGCATCGGTGGTGTGAATGAGTTCATCTATGATCCTCTGTTGGAGTGCAGAATTCATGGGCCAATCCATTTTCAATGTCAGTACTATATAGGCTGGTAAGAATCGTCCGTCCTCGATATGGCTATGTAATTGCGTAAGGGAGGACGTAAATAAGCGAAACGCTAAGTGTATACAGAAATGTATACCACATAGCAAGATAATACCCACCTTATAAAAATTAGAAAAAATTGGCTTATAATCATGAACTCACGTATCTGAAATAAAACTGTCTAATCTTCATACCAGTTAGGAGATATAGCATATATAATTTGGTGGGAGAGGGTGAGTCAATCCAGATGCTTTGTTAAAGTATAACCGTGTTGTTTAATATTGTTTATTTGCGAGTTCGTGAAAGACGTGTTTTTCGAATTTTCAGCTTCAACCCGTAGTAGAAAAACGATTTCATTGATCATTTCTTTAAATAAGATCTACACCTTACGAAAAACATGAACTTTGAACATTGTATGTTAAAATATCGTTAACAGATTTATGAACTCAAATAGGCCTACTAAAAAAAATCACTCCATTGGGATTGGATACCTGCTACTCTTTAAGTTAACATTCATTAAGTATGTTCTACTTTGTATTCTTGTGAAACTTTGTTCGATGCAATAACCTACAAATACAGATAGAACATAAGTTCACTGAGGCAGAGATTAACAGTAATCCGTTAACTTGGATTCATTGATTCAAAGCATTTGATATGCATGGCAACTTTGATAATCTATCTTTCCGACTTTGTAACAAAATGTTGAATTTAATGACCACCTGTCCAATCTTTAAAAAGTCGATCGATTGTTATATGATAGTTATAAGGATAAATTTGGAACGCGCAGCGGATCCTACGGCGGAAGAAATACAATTTTTTTCACCATATAAAAACACCCGGTTCGGGTTCTTAAAGTATACTAGTAGTGTAACATTGTTGCTACAATCTGAAAAGTAAACAGATAGTTTTTAAACTAAGGGTCTCCGTGGTTTTCTGAGAGCTAACAAATAGTTTCAAATTCGGCCAAAAACATTTCAAATTTAAATTCGTTAAATGTTGGGGGATGGTACCAGGATGATTTAATGATGTTTGTCTAGGACTGCTTTCCAAAATTGAGCGAATTTGAATAAATTTGCCTCCCATTTTAAAGGTTGTGTCTATAACATAGTATAGATTCAAAACTATATACATATCTACTATAACTATATACTTCAATGTCCGTAATATGAATGTCATTTTACGCAAATTGATACAATTGTACAAAAATTTGATTTTGACACGATCATCCAGGGTAACCAAACGAAGATGTGGCGAATAGGAAGCTTTCTTGATCAATACAGAATCATTAACTATTGATTTCAGGCGTTTAAAGCAATGGAAATTTAAAAGCAGGGATATTGAGTGCCATATGAATTGAAGCAGAGAAGTTTAATCGTAGAATCATCTCTTCGTATAGACTATAACGAGCCACTATATCGCAACCATATTAAGTATAATGATTCAATTAATCCGAAATTTTATTGAGTGAAATCGAGCCACGACGAAGAGATTGTTCAGGACAGAAGACGTTCGACCACATGTTGCCGAAAACAGTATGCTCTAGATACTGTATTTTTTTTACTATCACTTGTAGTTCGATTGATGACCTATTTCAGCAGCGATTCCTATTCTTACGAAGATACTCGAAAAGTTGGTCGTAGACATGAATTCGTCCTTTTATCAGAAAGATGGAGTATATAGTGACTAGTGATGGACATGGCTCATTGTTTATTTGTTATAAAGGTCATAACCGTTTAATAAGTGAATAAACCATTTGGCACATTTTTAGTTAATAGATGGTAACACTACATATGATTACTAGCCCAATCATGTTGAATCTGATCTCACCTAGGTTTTTAAAAGTCTGACTGCATTTTACCAATTTTGAGTAATTATAGGCATTATAATAAAGTGTCTCAGTGTCTAGAGACCGCAACTTGTTATATATGTGGGTAACCGTTACAGTCGTTAAACGTATGAGTTGAATGGCAAGGCAACGTGATCAAAAAAAGCGCACTATCATATCAGGCTTAAGCTACTGGGCTTGGCGATTTTTGGACTGTCATTGTGTATATGTGCGTTACAACATGTAGGGAAACACAAGGCCATTAGTACATCATGTTGAAACCCCATTAGCACATCATGTTGTAAAGGAAACCCCATTAGTACATCATGTTGTATTGAATGAATAATGACTATGGTAAAATTGATTGACAGCTGTGACGTAGGAGCAGGAGCACCAACCGGCGAAAACGTTTGGTTCTTTGAGTTAAATAGTGTTCTGGCGTTATATATCTTTGGGTAATACGTAAAGTTGCTAGGCTTATATTTTTTGGACAGGTTATATCAAGATTCCTGACAATTAACAAACTTAGATCTCAAATTAGTCACAGTTTAATCAGACTTTAAGTTCTAAATTTAATCACTTATTTTACGTCATAAATCGTACATAAAAATTAGTCTCTTGGTAGTTCTTTGCACAAATTTTCGTTTTACTTAAACAACTTTAACACTTAACTGATTAAAATACCCGATATAGTGAGTGGTGACCTCTTACTTCCTATTATATTTTCAAACCCCCGTCTTTGTAAATACTGATTCGCTAGACATTACCTACTTCAACTTCATAAATGTGTTTACTTTTATTTTGGTTTGTTCGTTGTTGTTCGTTGAACTTATTCGTCCAAGAACTTCTTGTTGGTCTAATTTTGGCCGTTGCTTTTAATGGCTGCTGATTTCGTCTATGAATAATTTGAATTTCGATCAAAATCATAAGAACACACATACATGAGTATAAAGTTATAAGGCTTATCCCAACTCATTTATATTTCCAGAAAATTCGTATCATGTTGCAACAAAGCCAAACTACACTAAAATGGGTCAATGAAGGCATCTAGACTAGCTATAGGATTGAACACCATGTTTGGTCCTATAGTTAGTTAGCCGTGTTTAATGGCTGCTCATCATGGAACATCTTGCTTGAAAATTTTGATCATAATCATAAGAACGCAACATAAATGAGTATACATCCAGCATTATTAATAGTTACCTCAATGGTCATAGTCCGGGTTTCGCTTCTCAAGGCTCAGATTTGTCCAGGCAGCTCATCTCATGCTGCAACATAGCCAAACTGCAGTCAGGTTCGTGTCATGCTGCGATCAGGCACCTCAACATAGTTACGGCATAGATACATGATTATAAGCAAACCAGAGACGAAGTTCACTATCATCGGAGTAATCGTATAATCAAGTAAATTATTTTGTTATTTACAAGTACTATTGCGAAATGAGTGCATATATGCCGGTAGCATATGCCTGATGAGATGAGATTCGGGCTGCGTTTGCTTTAGAACCAACAATTATGACAATTAACATTTCAGTTTTAGTATAGTTTTAGTTTAAGATATAATAGAAAATTTACGGTGACCAAACCCACTCATCGATCTTTACTTTTATCTCTCTCCGAATACTCTAAGCTTCATAAAAATTTATTATTATGTTTGGCTCGTGATGCCACGTTTAAATCGAATATTTACAAGTACCTACAGTTTAGATATATTTATCTGCGTCCTTGAAGTTAATGACAAATAATGACAAAATAATGTATTTGGACAGGAATACATTACTAAAGAATACATAACTTGTTTGTCCTTAACAGGACTGTCGGGGCTACCAATTATAGCATCATATTGATTTGAATAAGTAATGGAAATCACAGCTTTGGCATTGATTGACAGCTTCAATTGACCAATTAACGAAGAAAACCAACCAACCGGTCAAAAATTTGGGCTCTCTGAGTTGAATAATGCATCTTTGCGTAATGTCATGTTGCTATAAGCATAGATTGCTATGTACTTTTATAAGTGTTATAGTACAATACTGTTCTTGTCATAAGGCTTTTGGAAGGTTTGGTCCGACTTATATCCAAAAATAAAACACCTCGGTTAACTCACATTTTACACACCTGCTTCATTTATTGCATACTAGAAATTGTTACCGCGCAGGTGGCGTAGTGGTATTGGAGCGGGAGGTACCGGGTTCGAATCCCGATGAGGGCAGGATGCAAAAGGTATTTTTCATCATGAGATTACGATCTGTGGTATGAATGACCACAACTCCTGTTGGAGTGCAAAATTCATGGGCCAACCCATTTTCCATACCGGCACTATAGGCTGGCTTGGAGCTATGAAATGTGCAGATGGTTAGGAAAATCGGACCTATAGCCGTACGTCCTCAAATATGCTGTAATGGCGTAAAAGTAAGGACGTAAATAACCGCGAAAGAGTGGGGAGTGCCTTGAGTTTCAAAACAGATTGCAACGAAATAAAAAAAAAAAATTGTTTATAAATTAGTCTATTGGCACAGGTAGTTCTCTGCTACAAAAATCCACTTTGCTTTAAACACAATCTGGCATTCTTTGGAAATTAGTTTTATTCATTGTTCGATTTTATTTCGATTTTTATCCTTGTTTGCTCCTCGTGTTCAATACCTGCTCATCATAGGGCATTTTGCAGGAGAGTTTCGATCAAAATAATAAGAACCCTACATAAATGAGTATACAACCCGGAATTAAAATAGTTCTCTCAATGGTGCTAATCCTGTTCGCGCTTCTCAAGGCACAGATATTTCCAGCAATGTGTGTCTCTTTCCATGAAGTTGAACAGATCCC
The DNA here is from genome assembly GCA_963932295.1 of Tipula lateralis. Lineage (NCBI taxonomy): Eukaryota > Metazoa > Arthropoda > Insecta > Diptera > Tipulidae > Tipula > Tipula lateralis. The sequence continues at coordinate 192,823,912 of OZ010736.1, read as the reverse complement.
AGCTGTAGTCAGTTTCGTTTCATGCATAGACATGGGCTTGTATATAGTGACTTTTAAAGGTCCATTTATACTATCTTATATGTGACTTTATCAGTAATGTGTTCGGTTTTGCTCTAGAACAAACAATATTGACCATTCATTAACCACTCATCGAATCGCATAGCACCGGGTTTTCTTTAATGGTCTACTTTATCTCTTCCTGAATACTCTAAACTACATAACAATTGATTATTATGCTTGGCTCGTGATGACACGTTTCAATCGTATATCTGCCTACAGTTTTCACATATCCATATGCGCCCTTGTAGTTCATGATAAAAATAATAGTGACTTCATATCTTATATTTTGATTTATTTATATTTTTTTTATTTTTATTTTTTTAGTGTAAATACAATTTATGAATATTAAATTTAACAATAATATCGTAATATTATGATACGATATGAAATTAATCATAAAAAATATTTTTATAAAATTCTAGTTAACTAATAAATTACTCTCTAGTTAACAAGAGTGATACATGACATTGCTATGCATATCAACATGAGACATAATAATTCAAATGCGTGTATAAACAAAACATTTTAATTTCTTAAGAAATGTTATAAAAAATTTAATTTATTAATAATTCATATATATAGTTGTCATAAAAAAAAATTGTTTTTATATTGTAAACTAAATCATGAATCAGGAAGTGATTGTAAACATCTACATACATATATATAAAGTGACAAAGGTCCGAGAGATTACATTATTATATGTACAGTGAAAGTCGAGTGTCCAAAAGACGAATTGCAATTTTATCGAGCGCGAATTAAATATGATGCGTCGTCTGTACTTATGTACATATATATGGTAGTTATATGAAAGTCGATTTACACATTTTAAATTTATCTAACAGCAAAGAATAATAAAATTGTTTTTGTGAAGACGAGCTTTGATTACTAACGCAATAAAAAGTTTTGGCCTTTCTTGAAATTGAAATCATAATTTTCCCATAAAATCATATTTTCGTGTATTATGCACACGGAATAGTAAACATTTTGTTATGACGTAAACAACTCGGTTCACACTGTGTGTAATCAAATTCACTTTCTTCTAATAATAAATCAAACGACACTTCGAATTAGGTCACTATATATTATAATCACAAGGTAAAAACTGTCAAATAGAACATATTTTTGTTTGCTAAAAAAAAATATGTTTTTAGCGTCTGTTGTGCGCCGATTTAACAACGATTTAAATTTCCCATGCAAATCCGCCATATAATAACGAAAGAAGTTTAATGTTACGGTAAATATGATCGTGAAGTGAATTTTCTATAACTTAATAATTTTTTATATTTTATTTTGTTGATGATTAAACAAAATGATATGTTGTTTTGTTTTTTTTTTGCTACTTGTCGTTTATTTTATTATTAACAAATTGATCAAATCGCATATATATGACAGCATTTTGTTTTTGCTCTTTTACTGTCTTTAAGACAATAAATAACAAACCAAAAAAACCCAAATATGATAATATTTATACGAGATGGAATTGGGTTATCATGTCTTACATTTTGATTGATTTTATCATTGTATAAACGTTGTTGATTTAATAGAAGTCGACCCACTGGTTAGTAAGGAAAACATCTGTGCGTTAGAAACCTAACCGTCCTAATATTTTTGGTGCCTTTCCTCGCCAAAAAGATAAACAAAATCTAGTATATTGCTTCATAGTATCACTGAAATGCATGATCAGATACTCATTGATACTGGTCATACCTCAAGGTCATAATTCACCCATTCCAACTATCCATTTATTTTACAATTCTTATACGTTTCTAGTCATATGCTCGATAAGTCATTGAAGTGATGAGTGTGCTAAAGTGCCACGGTGTTATTGTATGTATTTGGCTGGAAAATCACCACCAGCCATTATAAATTAGCTACAACATTGTGCTTGAATGTTTGTGTATCGGACCCTTGCACTCTACAATCGCCAGAAAAAGTTCAAATGGTAAAGGCCAAAATTCAACGTAATAGAGACATAGCGCAGGTTTATTGACTAAAAATCTTAATTTGTCTGTTATAGCATATTAAAAATAATCTAATATTGAAGCCCTGCAAAATACAAAAAGTGCAAATTTAATACTTGCACAAAAACCAGTTCGATTTTGTTGTCGCGTCATGGTTGTTTTCAATTAACTGTCCAGATTACTCATGCTGCCTAGAATGATCCATCCAAACTTTGTGTTCTGTGCGCCATTTTTTCTTGATAATTACCTGTAATAATATTGTTAGTTATTACCAATCGATAGTATCTGCGCTAATATCAATTTATTTGGGATTTATGGTAGTAATTTATGTTGTTAAGATGGGTTCCTGTTCCAGTATCAATATCAGCTTCAGGTTGTTATTGAGTAAAGGCTATTATTCAGATCGATTTCGCGTGAAATTTCCATGCGATTTTACCAAAGTGAACTCAGAAATGAAAAATTTCAGTACTCAGTTCATTAGCGCAAAAACTATAGTTATCTCAATGCACCAATGATGGCGCGCATAAACTCTACAAATTTATTTCACGCGAAAATAATGATTCGAACCATTTTTTTTCACGTGAAATTTGAACATTTGAACTGTTTGAACATTTGAATTCTCCAAAAAAAAATAATCATTTCTATTTCACGTGAAAATAATAACGTTTTTGGAGACCGCGGTAAAATTTCATTTCACTTTGAACTGAGTACTAGCCTTAAGCTTGTTTGATGTCTAAGCTAAAATCTGAATCGAATAATCGAGTGTCTTCAGATTCCGACCCTGCCCCCACCTAAAGTTGAAACGTTGGTATGTGCTTGATATATGATGCCTGTGACCGTGAATCAATGAGTATAGTCTCATGTAGGCCAGTGAGTTTTCCAGTGCTTGTAGCAACTCTACTGTTGATATTAACACAAGGGTTTGTGTTGTTCACATGTCGTTTGGTGCCATGTTTACCAGAAGAGTTTGATGATGGATTGCTTCGCTAACCAGTTTATTTCTACGTCTAGTATTACCATCAGCTTGAATTGACTGCAATTGACGATTTTCTTGACACCCTTTAGATTTGTTTGTACACTGAGAAAAATTGTATCTTAAAATTAAAGGATTCTTCTTTAACTTAAAGAATTTTTGCCTATAGATTTTGCGCAAAACTTTTTTAGTTTTAACTTAAACAATTCGAAAAGTTTAAATCAAAGTTTTTTTTTATCATTTGGAATAAACTATTGAGAAGTAATAATAAAGGACTTTTTCTTTTCTTCAGAAGGTTATTGAAAACATTAATTATTTAAATCAAAGAATTGTCATATTTTGGTTTAATGCACAGAAGATTTTGATTTAAAGATTATCGAACTTTTATTTAAAACATTTTGAACTTTTCTTTGAAAAATATATCTCTTTTAGCTCAAAGACAGAAAACTTTTAAAAATAATATTTATTAAGGCTTTGTTTCAAAGGATCTTAATATTTGTTTCAAAACATACATTTAAATTTTTAATAAAACAAAATTGTTATATTTTAAAATTCTTTATTATGAAATATCAATAAATAATATATATCAATACATTTTTAAATAAATTAAAAATTCCTCTCATAAGTTTGCATTATTATTATCATATTATCTTTGATTTAGATAATACTTAAAATAATTGTAAACTCGGAAATATTCGTATTTGATGATGATTTAAATGCTGAAGTTCAATCACTTGACGTTTCTTTCCATTAATCACATATTAATGGCTAAGGTTTGAAATTTATTTTCAGTCATTGTTTGTTTGTTTGAAAATAATCTGAAAATATATAAAACACATATGCATAACATAATATATTAAGTTATTTAATAAAAATTACCATTGGGAATAAAATCGGGAGTAGACGGGTTTGAAATTTTGCCGGTTGTTGAATTTAAATGGGAATGTTTCAAAAACGTTGTATACCTACCACATGTAACTGTAGCGATCGTACAGCTTTCCCGATGGTTTCTTCTGGCTCTTACGAGGAAAGTAATATTCATCCTGCGTTCCAATAATTTATTATAAAAACATTGTACCATAGCATAAACTTTAAGCAAATGAATTTAGTTTATATTTTAAATTATGCTTACCTGAAACTCAGTGATGAAAACAATTGCCAGTCTATAATTTTTTGACATAACGTGATGGTTGTTTGCAAAGTTTCCACAATGTCATACTCGTGATCGGATGCAACGCACGTTCAAACATAAAAGAGAAATTAGATGCAATTTGGTTAGTTAGATATAAAAATAAAAACAAAATTCTGTTATTTTCCTTCAGTCAAATAGTTGTTTGAAATGGAATTCTTTTTTTTATACAATTAACACAAAAACTAATGTAATACGAGTATACTTACATCAAACTATCCCAAATATAGATTACACTCCAAATTTCTTTTAATTATATTTTACTATTCATTAAATTTCACTTTAAAATAATCAACCCACTGCTTGCGCGGTACGACATTAAATAAAATCACATTCTTCACAGAAGAATTGCATAAACAAATAATCAAAACATTTGCAACAAAGCCTTAAAACTTAAGTTTAAAATATTCACGATTTTGACAGAGCATATTTACTTTTCCTTAAAGGCTGAGATTCTTTTATCTAAAGAATGCAAAATCTTTAGTATTAAATAATCATAATATCTAGAAAAATTTGTTTTGAAGCAAAGTAAACATTCTTAAAATCTAAGGATTTTATAATTTTCACCTTCCATTAAAGGCCGTTCATTTAACATTCGATAACAAAGATTTTTTTTCTTTTGAAACAAATGGTACTTTCACGTAAATTTTCTTTAAAACAAAGAATAATTATCTAAAGGATTGATTCCTTTGAAATTAAAACTCAAATTTTTCTCAGTGTATATCTCGCTTGCAGTATTTCCTAGTATTGTAATTGCCACTTGGCTGCAACTTTCTCTACAGTTGACATCAAGTTAATGTGAATGAGCTCAATGAATATGGTATGTGGTTGAACGAGCTCGACTGCGAGATTTAGTATAATGTGAGTGGTGCTTAACTCATTATGTTTGCGGATAAGAAACAATCACACGTTTGCGCCGTGGCATCAATTGTATAATAGTGATTTTGTGATGCGTAGGGAATGACAAATTCATAATAAAATATATTCAGCTGATCTCAGCAAAGCAAATTAATTCATTACTAGTTAAGTTTAAATGTCCTGATTTATTATATCGGTCCAACATCATCCTTCGAGATTGCTAATATGGAAAGTTTTGCCAATATATGACTTATATAAATACAATCAACGTACCAACACAGCTTCCAATAAGTGTTCTTGTTATAAGGGCCCTTAAATCTGTCTGATGCTTATAATATATAGGAAGTTATACATATAAAATCTTTGCTTGAACCAGCTTCACTCAAATCAGTATTGTCACTATTCTTGGTTAAAAACCACAGAGACATTAATGGCCAAACCATGAATAATGTCGTTCACCATCCGTTTATAAGCTTTCTGTATCTCATACTATACATCGATTAGAAACAAACCCATTAGCTATAAACTTGAGCCGTCCATCACCCAAAACTGTTTGTTATTTGTATAGGAAATAGGTTAGATTGGTTAAATTGGATAGATTTTTAAAATATAATAAAAATGTACACGTCCCGATACTTGAAGCTGAATATTTAACTTGTTTACCATCTTCATTACCAAATTAAATATCAAATAGATTAATTTTGTGGTCTCATACAAAGCTCTTTACTAGTTTTTACTATATTTGAAAGATGGGGATTGGTTCAGGTCAACTGAGTCATAGTTAATAAGGAGCAGGGGTATAAAACAAGGATAAGCCACTTCTTTTATCGTTATCTCAAGTAGATAAAGTGTCACATTTCTTCTGGTTTTCTCATTTGGGTTCAAACATAAATATAACATCGATTACGATTACGTTTAATGAAGACGATTTCCTCCCACTGGTAAGGTTGTCCCTTTCTTAGTTTCTCATGTATTGAATAAAGGTTTGAATAACAAAGGCACCGTTCTGATGGTGTCTTGGACTATGCTAGCTTTATCGTACTGTAATATTATACTCAGCATGTATATGTTTAAAAATATCTGGGAAAGTCATGTTTAATGCAAGTGGATCTTGAATTTTCATCTTCATCGAAAAATGCATGCAAATGACGTTGTTTTAAAAGTTGAAGCGGAAAAAAAGCTTCTCACAAAGCTGTGCTTGTTTTACAACTAGTTATAGTTAACAGCTATCCACGATATGAACAAAACTTCCGAAATCTTCTTGTGTAAATGTCAATTATATGTATGCTAGCACCATCTATGTGTGAAACCCGGAAAATTAGCTGTGCAGCTATTCCCTATCAACACTAAATATTGATCTCGATTTGCCTGTTTTGATTCGTTCAGTTTTTGACACACAATCCATTATCGTAGACAATAAATACATAATTACAGTCGATGGCTTTGCTTTAATGTGAGATAACCACAAACGTTTTTATAATGGTGTGATATCGATTTGACATCCAAGCTAAAGTAATAACGACTAATGAGTGGTTTAAAAAAATCTAGCTTAGAACCGGAGGTAAAATCTATCTCGACGTCTATTAAAAGCTGTTGTTGAATAAGTGATGAACACTGAACAGTTTATGTAAAATTGATATAAGTTTTACTTAGGTAACACGAACAGGCGAGAACACTTTACAAAATTTGTATCAGATTTGGCGGTCATTGGTAAATACCAAAAATTTTAAACCGCCTCCTAATAAGCACTGTTGTCTTTTTGTTGGTTGCTAATATAAAGCAGAAATTTCGAATTTCAATAAAGTGTTGTATATAGAACTGAACTACGATAAATGATGAGCTATACTTTCTCCCATCACTAAGACTCGAACCACCCCTTCTCAAAAGTGCACGATCGGTTCAAAATCTGTTTGTTCTGCGAATCAAGTTTAAGACCGATATAGTCAAGGTCGTCAGTTCGTCTTCAAATAGAAATCGTAATACAAAGCAAAGGTCTATGACAAGAGTATGAAGCACAGGAGTACAAAAAGTGCTCAATTGTTTCGTATTATTTGATTTTCATTTTAAGCATGCGATTATTCATGGCGCAATGTCTAGTGACAATATCCAGCTAGATCTTTCATAATGGAAGAAGCACTGGGATGCTTATTTATTGTTTCAAAGATGATTTTAAATAGGTGACAAGAGATGAGTTTGTCCAATAGGTGACACGAGATGAGTTTGTTTGTTTGTTCTTTTGTATCTCTACAATCTGTTTCGGGCTCGAGGCACTTTAACTCTTTCGCAGTTCGCTTATTTACGTCCTTACCTTACGCCATTACATCCAAATCGAGGACGTATGGCTATAGGTCCGACTAACGTAGAACCATCTGCACATTGCATAGCTCCATGACAGCCTAAAGTACTGACATGGAAGATGGGTTGGCCCATGAATTCTGCACTCCAACAAGGGGTCATTCAGAGATGTATTCATTCAAACCACCGATCGTAATCCTATGGTGAAAAATTCCTTTTACATCTTGCCCCTATCAGGATTCGAACCCGGTACCTCCCGCTCCAACTGCCGCATCTTTAACCACTGTACCACCTGGGTTTTACTAGATAAGTCCCATATCTTTAAGTGCAGACCACTAAACTTATAGCCGATATCTCGCTTAAGATATTATAAGGTTACTCCTAAAACGGGCTCAGATCCCACAAAAGTGGAAGCCACACTCATTCGGAGCAATTTATCGGCCTGTTCGTTTCATTTGAAACCCATGTGACTATATCCAATAAAGTTTAACTTCATTCAGACTGCCTAGTTGATTTAATGCAATTTCTGTCTCTTAAACAAGTTTCAATGAAACAATATTAGAGTCAATCCACATAATGCTGAAGTGAATGAGTCATTTATACAGCAGGTTATAAAAGCTGCAGTTTACAAGTATCAAAACGCCATTACAGACGTACCTATGTATTATTTGTCATTATAGCCTATACATTTCTTGACCTTTTCGCTGGTTTTAGATCTGTGCATCTAGTTAAACTCTCGTAACAAAATTGATGTTATTTTCAAGATTGTTAGAATTTAGATATCAAATGTTATAATAGTTAAGGGGACAGCCCTAATTTAATTATAGCTTACCGACCATAATAATTAATTTAATAACACCAATGCCTATATTATTTTCAACACTTATCGCGCATTATGTTATTAAAAACCGTATAACTGACCAAATTCCATCTGCGTTTGTAAATATTTGTCTTATCTCATTTTGACCTAAAACACAAAATATAAATAAAATACTCAAAAAGGTGTTAATAAAACAAAATAATCTAAAAAATAAACAAAAGATTGATATCTTATTAAAAATAATTTATATAATTTTTTTTTCCAGAATATTAATTTTTAATATAATTTACATCAAAAATAAATTTTTAGAAATGTATAAACAAAGCGTTAATTCTACAATTTAATAGTAAAAAATGGAAATATGTTGTTAATGTGCGAGTTAATAAAAAGGTGACAGGCCGTGAAATTTTTTAACTGCGCCAAAGTAGGTAATAAATGAGGACCATAAATTTATCGAAATTATTGTTGGAGTGTTTGGTCGTTCCCGTACTTGTATATGTACATATATACCGCGCGGACAATTAAACCTATCCTATCACACACTCGTACAAGTAAATGTATACGAGTATACGCGGATAAATTATAACCAGCTGACGGTTTGAAAAAACAAAAAATAATATTATAAAATCTATTAATCTTCTTATCATAAAATTAACATCTTTGTTATTTTTATTTCTTTTTTTTTGTAACTTGAAGGTGGTTGAAATAATATTTACCAACAATTGTTTGTTATATATTTAAAATTAATGTTAAATTTATTTTTAAGAATAAGTATCTTAAAAAAATATACATACTTTGAAAAAAAAATTACACATCTTGAGCTCAAGCAGTGCGCGTTAATTTAAATATTAAATTAAAAAAGATATTAAAAATGTGTTATGTAGATGCCTGAGTAGATATATATTCGTAAGATGGTTGTAAAATTAGTGAAATGATTTACAACAAACGGAAATATTATGATAATTTTAATTAAGATATAAAATGTGGGCGTGTATTCTGCGGGCAAATTAATGATTTGCGGAATCAATCCAAATTATGCCCTACTTTCTTTACTGAGTGCCGATTGTCTAACTTAAGTTGATGATATATGTTCGAGTGACAAGTGTTTGCTAAATTCGTAGGGTCTTCTTCAATAGTACGTAATTAGAAATGTTCTTATAACGTTATATTTTACAGTGCATCAAAAACGTTAAATTTTCATAAGTTTATAATATTTGGGCTCTGAACACCGTCTACCCTACTAATAAAGTCAAATGATAAGCTAACAGTCATGCAGATGGTTGCTATCTAGCAAATGTGCTATTCGGAGCTACTCTTGTAATGAGGAAGTCAATGGGATCCGCAAATTTCCTTATACCACCAGGCTGTTATTGGCTCAATTTGTATAAAGTGTACAGTCCTGTTATCTGTATTTTTATTATTATATAAGTCTTGAAATTGAAATAAAGATTTTTGATTCAATCACCAATACCAGTTTTCAAAACAAAAAGCACTAGACAAGGCTTACAATGAAAATGTGGCTCAGATGAAAATGTTTACATAATGTAGCGCATTTACAACATGTTTCACTCAGTTAGAGCAAGTATATAATTCTGAAATATATTCAGACTCCTATAAGGAAGTATTGGATATAATGCCAAAACTGATCTTTGGTATACTATGATAAAATAGCACAGTATATATCCTCTCAGTCATTCAGTCTAAAGTTTTACTCCAGTCTAGAGGAGACAACTTAACAAAAATTCTAATCGAAGTCTAAATATACCACAATTGGTGAGGAGACTCCGTGTTCTCTATTATTTTGCAGGACTAGTTGCATCGTAGATAAAATTGTGAAGAAGAGAAAAACTTTGAAGAACAATTAAGACTTTCAAGCTATTTCATTTTGAATCTTCTCCAGTATTGATTGTCAGCATCAAACAATTATATTAGTGATAATAGTACACGTTTATAGCCAAAATGTTAAATCTTAATGCACTTAAGTTTTGAACACATTACAATTTGTTGTTATACATCTTCTATTGCACTGCATTGGCATTAGTGCACCAAACATCAAGGTGTAAATAAGCACGCTAGCCAGCAAAGCTCTTCTGTTTTGTCAAACTCCTGTCGTAGTCTTTCAATGCTTCTAGCCATGTCAAAACTATAATAACTCTACTTGCTCATTCACTGGAGGTAAAGGGATTTGTCTTATATGTGTCACTAATCTCTAGCGTTATGCTCTTTACAGTTTTCCTGCTGATGAATAGGACTGCTTCTTCTTACATTCTGCTAGCTCGAAGTCAACAGAAGTTAACCAACGCCGAAAGTGTCGTCTCGTTCTCTGAAACAGGTTAGCCTGTGCTTACGCATGGCAAACTCAGTTTCAACAATTGCCTCTAGAGGGATTGGATCTTGTGCGTCGTGGATTTCCGCAGCTCAAATCGGTAGAGAAACAGTCGGGGCTATTGAGATCCCTCTCTAGAGACCTAGAAAACCGTAATAATGGATGGGGGTCAGAGGCTAAATTTAGGTGTTACATCTGCCTGAATAAATCGTGAAGAAGGATGTAAACTCCTGGTCCGTATACCACTTGTATTCGAAGTTTGGGGTGTCATTCCCCGTAGTTAGATGATGTGCTTTAAGGCCGCACCATCTTTGAAAAGACCATAAAAAAAAGAAAAGAAACTACTTTGTTAGTAGGTATAGAGGTGATACCCCGTTACAAACAGAAAGGGAGACGGAGCACTAATACTCGACTGTCTCTCGCCTCTTGCGCGACGATTGGTAGACCTAGTATGCCCGGGTGTTAGTGGTTGATCATGGGTATACTTACCATTAATTGGTTTTTCCTTGCTGATGTTATCGCCAAGAAGGAAAAAAAAAATTTTGTAGATAATAATTCCTTTCTTTATTTCCAAAAATTGGACTCGCTGGTCACCTTCTGTCTTTGACTGCTTCACTCTGTCTCCCTGACCGAACTCTCAGGTCCGTCACCCTAACTGGAGACCGAGCCCACACTCGAGGTCGTATACCTCATACTGAATCCTCGACTGAACCACCAATCAAATTTAGCGCGGTATCTATACAAAATAAGTTAGTTGAGCAAGAGGGGAAATAAATTAAAGAAAAACACGGAAAGTCTCTTCGCCTACCTAATTGTTGATCATTTGGTATAAACACCACCCATTAGAGTGTTTTGATAACTTTGACACCAATTCAATTCCGCTAAGTTGCTCATTGAACCTATTACATAAAAAAATGCGAACAGTATTTATTGCTAATGAACGACAGTGAATAATAAATCGTATATTTCCATTGATTATGGAATACGATGGACGATATGGTATGGGCAACAACGGGTAGTGACATATGTCCTTCTGCGATCTCATCGATAAAGCTAGCCACTTGAGCTTCACGTGGTAGGCGACATCGCAGCACACCATAAACACCATAAACAGCACGTTCTCGAGCGTGGAACCTAGAACGAACCTTAATCTTTTTGTTGAACACTTATCTCACATATTTTCGTTTCATAACCGGTTTTATACTTAAAATCCGTCTGGCTGATGTAGCTCGCAACTACTCGCAATAGATATTTCAACGAATCGAAATAGTTAGCCATATAGAAGACATTTTTTTCGACTAGTGTTAAAAAAAATTAAAGAAGACGGAAATTATTCCAGAACTCAATTCCACTAGAGACCCACGGTTCAACCCACATACACATGCAGATTAAAAACACCCATAATCGAGGATGATGAATTGTCACCACCCCGGGAATCGAACCCGAGGCCTCCGAATGACAGAGCAAGTACGCTACTTGCCGCGAGAGCGACAAACTAGTGTTACTAGTGCACTGTATTTATTGCTGCCACCCAACATCTCTATACTATACCACATCTCAGTCGAACGCGCCTTTTAAAACCATATAGATGGCCTGCCATGTCGCCTATCCTTTCAATAGCCTCAAGTAGACGACCACATACAATTTGTTCTAAAATTATTCCTTTTGTATCTAACAAACATATTGAACCGCTGACATGTCTTCTTTCAGTAACAGTACCAGTTTATGTCTTTTCCATTTGTTAAGAAAGTGCCTTCTTTCAAGCACCCATAAATTTAGGAAATTTTCTTTAGTAACAGGAGGAACATGATTCGCCGCGCTTCCCTATATTTCCAGCAAACATTTTGGTTGTTGCGGGAATAGATGGATCACTTTATTACACATCATCATCGGTGAAGTCCGTGCATTAGCGTGACTGCTTCTAAATTTTTTCGTCACTGATTTAGTATGATGGTACGCTTCAGTTTCAATCGATGGTTAAAATACGTTTACCGCAAAGCAGCAATTTCCAAATGGCGGGATCGATGATAGTTTCATTGGGCTTTGAGACACTTATTTCGTATCTCGGAAACTCATCGTTTCACTATGTTTCTTCTAGGAATTGTATCAATCACGACTTCCTCATTCAATGACCTATGCGTTGAAGTCACGAACTATCTACAGGTGGTTGAGAATTCGTCAATAGTCCATTAGATCGTCAATAAAGATTCTAAACTCCCCAATCGATGCACCCGGATCAATTATAAATGAGAATAATGTTAACCTTTGCACTGATATAGCCGGGAACAGTATAGTACTACTAATTTCCTGTCATGAGGGGTTACCACAAACCTATACAATCTATACAGCAGTCCTTGAAATGACTTGAAAGTCGTTAAAATCTGTTCTGCACTCGTGTCGGGTTTAACATGAGTGTGTGTTTGTATAGTCAGAATAGTTATTTCATGTATTGCAAAACAAAGTAGTTGGGACCTCACAAATTTAGACAGTTGATGTTGGAATGTTCTTTTTCAAATTGCTGTTGAATGCGTACAGTTTATATCAACCCAAACAAATTCCAGTGCGCAGAGTTTTGATTAATTAACGAACCAGTTGTTGCATCAATACATTTTAACGGTGAAAAAAGGTTGGATAAACTCTCACTTCGTTCGGTCGAGATTTCAAACCAAACTCAAAGAAAAATTATCGAAAAATCAAAACAAAATAAAAAGATTAATTTTCTAACTAAACAAGAGAAAAACAAAAAATTAAGATACATCTTATAGATGCCCAAAAGACGACAACAGTTTTTTTTTGGTTTTTTAAGAATCAGGAAATTAATTATTTCGATTTGTTTATATTGTTTCGTTACATTATTGGTTTTGTGACACGATCTTTGTGGTTTTCAAAAAATCTTGTCACCAAACCAAACCAAAACGAGAAAAAAAAACAAAAAAAAATGAAACGTCATGTTCCATTAGATTTTTCCATTTCACTGAGGAAGGTGGAATTTTAATTGATTGTTTAAGTTTTAAAAGACAAAAAAAAATAAGTAAGTTGTAATAATAAGTATAGGTATTAAGACAAATAAACATATATATAATATTGTCAATTTGATAATGTCTTAATTGTTATGTCATACCGGAAATTACATTGACATATATCGTGTGCGCCGACAGCATCTCAAAGATCATTTATTTTTTCCAGTCGTTGGTTAACAGTTTAAATAAGACAGAACTGCATTCGTTTGTATAAACTTATACGAAAAAGTTGGAGTTTAATTTCACGGTAAATTATTTGATGGAAAACTATGTATATATATATACTGCAACATATACCTGCATGATGGTGTAATTACATTTTGGATAGTCTCATTTCGTTCACCCTATAAAGACGTTAACCTTTTATATACTGTATTGATCTCGAGATTAAGATATAGTTTGTTTGTGCTTTATTAATCCCTCAACGATAATTTTTATTCGGTGGCTGGGAACAACATATCGTGATTGCGGATATTAATCAAAATAATGACTTTATCGTCGTTGATTCATCTTCACATTATATGACGCGGGGAATAAATACATGCAACGATGTTCGAATGCAAATAACAATATTCATGACATTATTTTGATCATTTCTTGTATACCATATATTTATTGCTAAAATACGTTTTGTTTAAATGAATTTTTGACCCACATATGTACAATATATATACACTATGTATGTACCTGCAACATATAAGAACAAAACGAAGAAGGAAGAATATTTATTAAAATATAAAATTTATTTATTTGTTCTAATTCACATATTGTGCAATATTTTGTTGTTTTTAATAAATTTATTAGTTTATATTCGATATTTGATTAGAATTTTAATTTTTTAAGATTTAGATCTTTTGATTATATGATAATATATATGTAAAATATTTAAATTGTTTATCGACTCGACGACCTACATATAAGCCAAAGCTGTCCCGTTTCTCCAATAACCGATTCAAGTATCCGCGCGTCATCGCTCGATCGACAGTCCTTTCACAATCAATCAACTATTATTATGATCGCAATGCAGACTATATATACAGTGACGCCTCTTAGACATTATGATGCATTATGTTTATTAATTTAGAATTCGAGTTATGTATAGAATGACTAATTAAAATTAATTGGAAAACGACATGTTGGGTGGTGTTGCCAATCAATCAACTCTATACCATATAACGCTACTGGCGTTCACCAAATATTCATTATATTTCCTGTCTATATTCACTTGCAAGACTGCTACTGTCAATTACATTTCACACCATTCAAATGACAATCATTCCGCTTATTAATAATAAACCGCTATTAAATAATAAAAGTTAATCGACTGGTAGGTGTTCCAGATTTTTTTTATGAATTACTATTCATAAACCAATATAAACAATAAAAAGTATATAACAATACGTCTTATATACATATATATATATATTATAAGAAAGGCCGTTGATATGACCTTGGGTATAATGCCCTTTTGTGTTGTGCTATTGTTATTCGCGGTTTTAGATATTGTTGTTCGCTACTCTATTCCACATATAAACAATAATAAATAGATTTATTAAAAAAAATGTCACATTCAAATTTTTACCAACATGTAGTCGAAGAATGGAATATAATATTCTTAACTATTTGTACTATGATGGTGTGGTGGTTACGGACTCGCGTACTTCGCTTGTATTTCATTGGAATACGATACTATAACGTATATGTGCTTTAATGAGAATTAATGATGGATGTAATTTTTGTGATTGGGACCTGTGTATGTAATGTATTTGTTTTTATTTAGACTCGTAAAGATGAGTGATTAGGTGTAATAGGCGGTTATTAGTTGAGTTACCAATCGAAACCTTGTCTTGACAAATGATTCATATACAGGTGGGATATTATCTGTACCTGCGGTTGGTTATCCACAGCTGGATTATTCTATGCGCAAGTCACCAAATTATCTGCGGATGATTTAAACCAAAACAACAAACACATAGAAGGCAATAAAGAGACTAGTAACTATGAAATTATTAAAATGCTTAATCAAATTCAACAGACACTTGGTCACTAAGCAGAGAGAGTATCAAAGCTGGAAAGCAAAAAAGTCAGCATACACATTAATGATTAACTCGTTCCTATGCATTGTAACTTGGAGCCCAAGAACTGGAAATATTCCTCCATACAAACAATATAGACATTGCGCTGATTTCAGAAACACACTTCTCGAACAAAAGCTTTATCAGAAAAAAGGGATTAAACTCCTACTGGACGACCCGTCCTAGTGAAAGAGCCAGAGTTGGTTCAGTTGTACTTATTAAAAATAATATCAAAAATAATCAACAAGAGGATATTCGTAAAAGCTATATGCAAGTAACTGTGATCTCAATCCAATATAATGGCACAGATTTAAATATTGCGACAGCATACTGTCCTCCACGGCATATACCAACGAAATCACAATTTAATAACGACTTCAATAAACTAGGTCCAAGGTTTATTATTGAAAGGGACTATAATATAAAGCATACAGCTTGGGGTTCCAGGCTAATTTCTCCTGGGAAAGGGAATGCTTTGTCAATGCCATTCATGAAAACAACTGCGAATATTTTCCTCCAAGGGGGCCAACGTATTGGCCAACGGATGCAAGAAAAATTCCAGATCACTTGATTTCTTCATCACAAAAGGCATTACATCCAGTTGCACTGGAGTTGAAGGAATTAACGACTTACAGAGAAAAATTGGAAGATCTAGTTGAGCTAAAAGTTAGTATTAAAAACATTGATGAATTGGAACAAGTAACAAACAATTTCATTGAATACATTCAATTGGCCACCAGTCTAACTACTCCACAAATAAAGGATAAAGCGGAGTTCGAAGTCAAATATCCGGCTGAAATCAGAGAAGAAATCAAAGAAAGAAGAAAGACCAGGAGAATATGGCAACTGACCAGAAATCCCGATGAAAAGACAACGTTCAATCGTGTAAGTAACAAAGTCAAAAGACTAATCAAAAGCTTCAAACAGGATTGCTTCGACAACTAACTAAGCGAGTAGTTGTCGAAGCAATCCTAGGTCCAGAAATGAATAAGGACTACTCGTTATGGAAATCAATCAGAAAATTTGACATTCAATCCAACATCGACATAACAACTGCTTATCAACCAAATCAGGATTTTAAAAGGATCACACCAATGGAAATTGCTCAAGAAATCGACAAAAGTCTGAACCAACAGAAGGTACCAGGAGTTGATGAAATGCCACCGGGTCTGTTCAAGGAGCTTTCATGTAAAGCAATCATCATGATCACCTACTTATTGAATGTCTGTACGAGATTGAAGCATGTACCCAAATGCTTCAAAACGGCCCAAATAATTATGCTGAATATAAAGAAGTAACATCATACAGATCAATTTCACTGATTTCGACCCTATCAAAGCTGTTTGAAAAACTACTATTAAAACGGTTCAAGAACAACCACTATACAATAGATCAAGTTCATCGAATAACTACGGTAATAGAGCAAGCGTTAGAAGAAAAGAAATGTTGCCCCGCCGTATTTCGGGATGTATCCCAGGCCTTTGATATGGTTTGGCCCGAAGGATTGATATTCAAAATGAGCAAAATGCTTCCAAAAAACTATAGCCAGCTACTTGAATCATATACCTTTTTGACCATCAATTCAGAGTCATCCATGAAGCAACATGTTCTGACTTTTATCCAACGTTAGCGGGAGTTCCGCAGGGAAGTGTTTTGTGACCTTTCCTCTACCTTCTCTACACTCCGGACATAACTACAACGAATAAAACAATTATCGGTACGTTTGCCGATGACACCGTAATGTCAGTAGGCGAATCACAATCAAAGGCAGTGGATTATCTGCAACGAGCAATGAACAAAGTTACTAAACGGACAATTGACTGGAAAATCGTGCTTAATGCGCATAAATCAACCCATGTCACATTTACACTTCGACACAAAAATAACAATCTACGCTTATACCTCAATGGAGCGCAAGTACTGCAGGCTGATTCGGCAAAATACTTTGGTCTGAATTGAGATTCGAGGCTCAACTGGAAACATCATGTGAGACAAAAAGCTGAACAGATACGATTAAAACAACGTCAAATAAACTGGTTAATTGGACATCATTACAAAATGAACCTGTATTGCAAAAGACCAGTCTATCAAACTATCTTCAAACCAATATGGATGTATGGCGCGCAGCTATGTGGTTGTACTCATAAGTCTAATAGACACTTTATACAACGTAGTCAAAATAAATTTCTTCGAATGATCACCAACGCTTACCATTTCGTGACTAACCGGGAAATACACAATGATCTAGAAATTCAATTGATAGACGACGTCATCCGCGAATGTGCCATAAAACATGAGAAGAGACTTTTTACCCACACCAACGTCGAGGCCGTACAACTACCGGACAGTACAAACGAAGTAAGGCGGCTCCAACGAATCAAGCCACATGAGTTAACCGTATGAATATTATATATCAAGGGATCTGGACACTGGTATAGCAGACCCAAACAAGTTTTATGCTAATCTCATAAGTATACTAAATATTGGTTTCTTGCTTTTGCATTCATTGATTTCACGGACATGAGCAATAAAGAAGACACCCAATATAATGAATTTAAACATATTGGGTGTTTATCAAAGGTATAGTTAAGGCTAGCCGCATCATCTAGCGGCTAGCCTTAACTATACCTTTGATAAACACCCAATATGTTTAAATTCATTATATTGGGTGTCTTCTTTATTGCTTTTAAGAAGTAGAAAATCTTTCAGAGAAACAAAGTTTCGATCTTAAATCCAAATTTTATTATCTTAATAGAAAGATAAGCTAATGTGGGGCGATTGGGCTAATTTTCTGCATTCAAGATATTTTCTTGTAGCACTTTGAACATCAAATTCGAATTATAAAGGTTATTGAAATATATTATAACGCCCATCCCTATAGCTAGGCTGTTGCAACATATGCTGGGGAACTGTGGAAAACCTATTTCTAGACAGTTGAATGAGTTTTCTTTATTCTAGAATTTCATCTTCACTCCAAATGAATGATCTAAGCTCATATGCGATAGATGGCCAACCACATATTTTGACATATATGCGCTATACTTCTTTCTTATACCAGTTATGCAGTCCTCGTTTAACGAAGCTTATATGTCAAATTCTGTTTGAACATCGATTATCTGCTAGTATTATTATGTTCAAGTTTTATTCAACGCAATACGCAAGTAATTTTTCTTCCAAGATTCTACCTGTTTGCTCTTTATTTCTATCTTTGCAACTTGTTTCGGGACTCAAGACTCTCCTAACTCTTTCGCGGTTCGCTTATATACGTCCTACTTTTCGTCATTATAATGTATGGCTTAGAGGCCGTAAACGGCCCTTGCCGCGTCTCAAATGATATCTTATGAACCAATTTTAAAGATTCGTGCACACATTGAAGGTGGTCAGCCCAACGAATGTTTGTACAAACAAATACTTTTTTATATCATCCGGCTGCATGTTAATTTTTTGGTCAACGGCGAAAATCGAACTCGAGACCGCGGCGTGATGAGAAACTTTCTTAACCTTTAAGCTACAACCGTCGACGTTTGCTCCATTACATATAGCTAAATCGAAGACGTACGGCAATAAGTCCGATTTAAGTAGAACCATCTGCAGAAGATTGGTTGGTCCATGACTTCTGCACTCCAGCTGGGGGAAATATATGTCGATCGGTGCTGTTGATCGTAATCAAATGGTGAACAATCCTTTTTGGATCATGCACTATCAGGATTCGAACCCGGTACCTCTCGTTCCAATTATCACAGCTTTAATCACTGCGCCATGTGGTTGGTTTGCAAGATTCTCACGCTATTCTCGAAGAAGGTCATAACTTGATGATGAAAGTGAATTTATTGAAAACTATGACGATATGGGTAAGATAGTTTAACGACATTTTTTCAAGAACCAGGAAATAGTCTGAATCGATTTCACAGACTTCAACAGCTCATATCGGTAACGATATGATAAGTAAACATCATCATATCGTCACCGATATGAGCTGTTGTAGTCTGTGACGTGCGCGTTGCAATAAAACAGTATTTATGTTTTGACACTGTATTTCTTTTACTATTTATAGAAATGTTTTAAACACTGACGTAAGATAATTTTGGGCCGTCCTCTCCCCTTGCTCTTCCTCTACCTCCCAATTAGCAGACAATTTAATTTGTATTTTGGGCGCCAGCCTGTGCGCACGAATGTGGCTAGCTCTATTCGGTTGGCTAGAGACCTTCGGGCTGGGTGTAACAATTGGGGGGACGCTAGGCCGTTGATATATGAACTTGTTACACAAAGGACTTAGAAGGGAAAAGATAAAATGGCACTAACCTGTTTTTCCACGTGTCTACCTCTCTGTTGGACAAGCAACGCGATCGCTCGCGTTCCACTTGACAATTCTCGGGCTTTAGCGGAACACCTTCCTTGCTTATTTTCCTTTATGTCCACCACTCTGACGACGTGCTCCCCACTAATCCCAAGTTCCACGTTGTTTTATCTCGTTTTTTATTTTAGTTATTATAGATCACTTATTCACTTTCTGATTTAAATTGTCTCGTTCAATATCACACATTCACTTTGCACCAACTCACACCAAGAAAAGAAAAAAAACCTCGTTCCCGCCACACGCATCGCCTTATATACTTTTTTTTGGTATCGCACTGTACATCGGGCAACGTTATCTTCTTCGAGCGCCTTCCGCCATCTTTAGTCCGGTACAAGATTCAGCCACGGTTGATAATCCTATTTTATCATCTTCGAAATATATTTGACATATGTCTGACGTATATCAGTGTCATTTGTTGTCATAGAGTTTCGTGCCATTTAGTGTATTGTGTGGTGATTTGTTACTTGTATTTTTGGTTATAAAGAATTTGTGTTTGTGTGATAGATTTATGTAAAAAGTGTCTGTTGATTTTGATAATTGTTTCTGTGAATGTTTATTGTAACAACGTCTGGGATGTGTTGGTCGCCGGCCAATGCATTTCCTATATGTTCCTTGCATGCTGTCAATATGCATTTCCTATATGTTGCATGTTATATGTATGTGGCTTGTCATGTTTTTGCTTGTGGTTTGCCGTCTACTTCATCCTTTACAGGTTCGTTCCTAGGGATGGGACTGGATTGGGTTCAAGGACCGAGGTATCACCGACCAACAGGACAACAGATTTTGTCTTAGCCATTTAGGCCTGATTTGATATTTTCTTTTCTTTTAGACCCCGTTTCAAGTCCCATGCATGTTTTTCGGTATTAATTACGCGAAAAAGTTTCCCGAAAACGTGCTTCGACATTTTCGGGAGAGCATGTGCAGTTATGTGCCGGCCCACCTGTCTTCATATATGACAGTGCCGAAAAGAGTTAATTGATTGTCTCTGCCTTGTATGAAAGTGGCTATTTGATCTGCGTGCATTCTGTGGGTGTGGTGTTCATATCTCTAAAAAAATCCAGACAAACGTATAATGTTCTAATCTAACCATATCTCCAGATACTTAACTTTCGAAGAGAACGGAATGATATAAGCTCTTATTTTTGTAAGATTAAAGTTTTTCAGGACTCTTGTCAAAAGAACCATTCCAGTTTTTTAGGGGTCTACTGATAGATCGTGTTTACTGAACACCATAGGCTTCCACTATGCTTTCTGCTATTTGCATGAGATCACATAGTACATTCGTAAATTTACCATCAAGTATTAAAGTGATGACATCAGCATAACCCTGATTTTAAAATCCATTGTAGTTAAGTTGGACTAGGAGTGAGTTCGCCATAATATACACCACAATAGAACAGAGTCACAACACGACCCTGAGAGTCCTTTATCAAATGTTTCTAATCCATTCAACGACTTCATTAATCTTTTTCTACAGATTAACCTTTCTGGCGTAGTTGTTGTTTAGAATGTATGGGATTTTCTACCAGTACATTATCCCTAATCAACCAATCACTTTGGCCTGGTTACATCAAGGCTATCCATCCTTCGGAATGAACACTACTTTTACTTTTCTCCATGACCTGGCAGCATGTCCCAAGGCCAAACTGACGCTGAAGATATCCAGGATCAAACAGTAGTTTTAACCATATCACTATGCTCTTTGAATGGTATCATAACCAAAAGACCTAATCCCATTCTAATTGAGTCCAGACCTTAGACAGAGAACCGACAATTAGGTCACCCAGATATCTTACATTCCATACCGTACACTATTCATATACTAATTTATTTTTAATATCTAATTTTCCCACATTAATTAAAATTATATAATATATTAATAATTATTATATAAAATTTAAAATTCTATTCTTTAATTTTATTTATTGTTTTCAAAACAATTAAATAAACAATTTAAAATAAAACAAAAATCTACATACATATTTTGTCTAATTGAATTAATAATTAAAATTCTAATCAACACATTGATAATAAATTAAAAATAATGAAAATGAATTTTTTTTTGTTTAAACAATAGTTATTTTTGGGAGTGGGGAGGTGGGGGGAGATATACTTGATGGAGTGAGAATATAACTATAAAATTTGATTTTTATTTGATTTTAAATATAATTGTTGAAGATGCTTCATTGTAATATGTCGTGTGAACTCGCTATCGGTATTACATATGTATATTCAGAATAATTAAGTTATTACATTAAAAAATAAAAAAATTAACACAAACTTGGGATCATTAATCAAAAAGTTACGGTAAAATAACAAAAACAAAATCAAATAACATTCAATTAACATAATACTTAATGTACACACAAATATAAATCAACAATAAGTCAAATTTACTTCAACTTTCATTAATCATTTTACAACTGCATTAGGCCTCTCATATATGTATAATCAATGTACATGTGTAGCGTACACATTCCAATCCCTTCTGGGACCGAGCAACATATAATTCGGCAGCTAAATAAATATTGTATAATTATTATTAATGAACTTCACACGTCGTCTCGATATCGAAAGGATTAATATTTGTGTTATTAAAATCAAAGTGTTTGTTTTTTTTTAATCGTTAAATAAATGTTTTAGAAATTGATTAAAAATATCAATTAATCATAACCTCAAAAATAAAATAAAAAAAAATGAAATAATGATAAATTGAAATAAGGAAACAAACACAAGAGGGAGAATGTGCGTTATTACAACCAATATGTAGCCAAAATAATTAATTAACTTAAATAACGCAATTAATTGTTCTTTAAATAAAATTCTCCATTACACGAAGACTATATACTCGTATATAAAACAAATTAATTTCAACTTGGTTCAAGTAATTTGGTGTATATAATTTACAAAGGTTTTAAAACTGTAAATGCGCGCTTTTGTGTATAAGAAACCGAAAGGCAGCAACAAATAACAACGGCATATTAACATTAACACACACACAAATAAAAAAAAATTAGAATAATAAATTCATTAAAAATGGAAATGGAAAATTTTGAATTAATTATATATATTATATTATTTGAAAAACTCCATTTTTATAATGATTGCGGAGTTCAAATGAAAAATTATCATAATTAATATGCATGTTATGTATATGTATGTAAATTGGCTGTATGTATAGGAAAATGGTGGAAACATTGTACAAAGGGGGAAACTTTCAATTTCACAAAAGTCACTAGTACGTAATTCAACTATCCTCCATCTCCGTTTAATACATTTACAGTATATATCACCATAAGAGTAATAAATATAAATTTTATTATTCCACACTTAACAAACTCACTCCAGTTGATTCTATTCTCGGGTTAGCAAACGTATATATAGTACACAAAATACAGTGTATGGTAGTCCATCCATTCACAAAAAACAACAACAAAATAGAAAAACTAAGCAAAAATAAAATTTCATACATTTCAGAGATATTTTTCCCAGAGGATACACAAAATACAAAGACTGGACACATAAAAAATATTGTTAAAGTAACACTTACATTATGACCCTGGTCCGTATGATTACATTTTTTTTGCTACTACCGTTCGTTAGTTAAAATAAAAATATATAGATATTGTGTATCTGTGGGGTTGGAAGATGATAGTTTCGTTGGTTTGTAGTTTTTGCGATGTCCTTTTTATATTATATCCTATTGCAGTGTTGACAACAATATGTTATACGGAACCTCGTATTTTAATGTTTAATCCGCTTCAGTTGGTATGCCACACCAATTGAAGTAGCTCGATTGCCCCAGTAAGCACTAATGGGCGTATAAACGTTGTAGTTTACACTGTAAAAATCATGTATGACTGATATACTTCATACAGGGTCCCAAATAATACATCTGTGTTAATGATCAAACCGAACATCGACAACTTTCCATAAATTGTATCGAGATGTTTTAGCAGTGTCATTTTTGGGATATCATATATGGTTTCAATGAGAATCTATGCTCGTGTATATGAAGTTTGTATTGTATTATGCAAATGATCTGAAATGGTGACATTATTACATGGGTTTGTACCTTCTTTAGTCTCTATTCATCGTTTTATAATACCAAATACATATTAATGGAGTACGCGCTTTTTATACTTGGCTTTCATATTCCTTGAGCCATCACATCCTGGAAGTATCGATGTGTAAGGTCATATAACCCTCATTTCACAAAGAGAATTGTAAGTAGATTAATTGTTACACTAACAACATGTGGTTGTATAGGTGTGCATTGACGATAACTACTACATATAAGACTTCATCTGATAACAATAAACATACAGTATGTTAAGCTGTTAAATAAACGATTCGCTTACGTCTAATATTTGTTAACAAACCTATATCATTTTAGCTAAGCCATATTGTAACAAAAAGTACAGAAGTTGCCCACGCAAAGAAAGTTGAGCTTAAAATAGAAAACAGTTAAACTAAAAATCGCCAATCAATAATACAACAATTGAAGAGGTTGAGATATTCTTATACCATGGTTGAATTGTAGCAATGAATGTGTGCTTCAATTGTTCAATGAATGTGTGAACTTATTTCTGCTGTATGGCAAAACTGCAGGTGGTTGAAAACCAAAGTCTGAGAAGAAAAATATAATGCTTCTGGACAAACAAACGAAATAGAAATCACGAATCTACGATAAAAGAGAAAGTTCGAAAGGCCAGCAACGACTTAGAAAAGAACAGTATAGTAGCCAAAGCAAAAAAACTTCGACGTTTTTCTCAAATGTGACGAAAAACGAATTGTAATACTTACTATTGAAAGATTTCTGATAAAGCTCTGACTAAGATGAAATTTGCTCACAATAATGGAACTTTCTATAGAACCGTCAACCGCCCAGGTGGCGCAGTGGTTAAAGCTGCGGCAGTTGGAGCGGGAGGTACCGGGTTCGGATCCGATTCGAGGCAGGATGCAAAATGGGTTTTTCACTTTCGATCGTTTGGGCGGTGCGATCGGTGATGAAAAATGAACATATCTGGATCCTCTGTCGTGTTTAGAATCCTTGGGCCTACCCATTTTCCATGTCAGTACTATAGGCCTGGCATGGAGCTATGCAATGCGCAATTGGTTTTACGAAAAGACTCGGACTTATAGCCGTATAGAGTGGTATCACAACGGATCAATATTGGTCTAAGTGTGCGATAGTAGCCACAACAACAACAACAACAACAACAACAATAACATAAAACCGTCAGAAATGCTGTCACATATCTAATGTAATGGAGCAAAATTGAGATCAAGGATCATAAATATAGATCACACCGTAAAACACTGTCTGAATATGGTTAAGATTATTTGTTAAACCTACAAATAGGGAATATTCCGAAGATTTGGTTAAACAATTATTATAACGTTAAAAAAATTTTTCGGTTGAAGGTTTCTCCGACGCTTGACGGATTCAAAATGAAAGGTCACATATTTTTTTAATATTGGTATTGTTTATCCTCATCCTCAAGGCATTTCAGAACTTCCATCAACTCTCTAATTTATGGTTTGTGATTTTGAAACGTCATCAAACTTTTAAGAACTTGTGATCAAATGATAGAAGAAGATTTATGTTGAAAAAAAACAAACTAAACGTGAAGTTTAACTGTGTTACCTTATATCAGACACCTTATAAAAGATAACCTTATAAGTTTTGAAGTTCTTAATGAGCAACAGGTTTATTATCAAAATACGTTAAAATGAAATAAACGATTGTACCCAAAAATGCTTCAAAGGAACTCTAAATAGACTCTTGTTATAAGCTTCCACCTTGATAGCCGATAATAGAATCACAATAACAAGGACTTCGAGGTTGAAAAGATCACTGATTCTAGAAATTCGTGATCGTTCAAAATTGTACGTTCTTGGATATAAAAGTAGGATGGAAATATTTAGCAAGAAGCTTTGGTTTCATGTTTGGGTAATTGTTTGGCGCTTTTCTAGCTGCGTTCCAGCCAGCTAAATTTGTTATACCTTTAAATGAATACTGAATGGAATGGGTAGAAATTATGAAAAAAGTAAAACATAACCTAAGTTAATGCAAAGTTAAAATATGAACATGTGACAATGCAGAAAATCGTTCGAAATAACAAAAAAATTGGACGAACCATAAAGGTAAAGCCTTATTGATATAAGTACTTCTGAATAAAAACTTTATTTGAAACTGATAAGATCTCCAAATCATCAAGATGAACGAAACTTGCAAAAAGCAGGTAGTTTCAATGCCTACTAATTTAACCAGAAATGTAAAGACATACTAACTCAAACCTTAAAGTTGCTTCAATGATGATATCATTTGATAATAACTTCTATATGGATTTTTCCTGGGATGTTTCTTCTGCAGTTCTGATATCAAATCATTTCGACGTTCAACTGTATAAGAGTCTGCTCCTATGTTGAAATGTCAATAAATGGTCTAGATTTTAATTTACTTAAGACTAATACAGCCACTTGAGAGTGTTGTGGTGTGATGGTAGTTAGCCCCATTTTCGACGAACAGCAATTTTTAATGACTTAATCATCTCACATTTTGTAGTTAATGCTTGCCTGCAAATACGACCACATGGACAAATATATTGGATTTAAGTCGGAGAAGTATGGTGATCATTGTTGAGAAGGAATTAAGCTGGAAACGTTCAAATAAAAATCATGGCTCCACTGCAAATGTTCAATGGTTTCTACGAAATTTTTCATTCGCGGTTTGGTTGCTATAGCAACGTGAAGTTGGTAACACTTCGAGTACCGTATCCTTTAGAAATTGAATTACAGAAATTCAAATACTGTTAATAATCAAAATCTATGGATTACAGGTCATAAACGCCTCTAACCTGGTTTCAACTGAGACCTTGTGAACCATTTATACGTACTGGTGCACATAGTAGGTGGTCAGCCCAACGAATGTCCTAACGCACAATCGAGTTTTATGCCAATCGGAGCATGCTTATTTCTGGCACACCGCAAACATCGGCAACTCGAATGAAAAACTCTCTTAATCACAGCTACAACCGGCAAATCTCAAACCGAGATTTATTATCAACATGCCAAGCAACGAACACTTCTCTGAAGTTTGAAAAAAATGTCTAGGACATTTGCAAAGTGACTGCTGTAAGTGTGAGAGTCACTGCTTCCCCATTGAGATATGTATACATATATAACGAGGTGAAATGAGGTTAATATTTATGTTGAAATTAGGGGGTTGGACAAGAGATTTTTTTCTGTTTGTGCTGCCATATAACATTCAAGTAAAGTGAAATGACTAAAAGTTGAATTATAATAAAAATGAATAAAGAACATTTTTATATAAAACGAATAAGAAGAAAATGAAAATAGAATATTGTGATTTATGATTCTTGAAATGTCAACATTTCCATAAAAATCATTTTTTTTTTCGTTTTTGAGGATAATAAATGGAATTGTTTTGTATATATATGTGTGTGTGTGTTATGTATGGGATTTATGTTTTTTGTATATAGTTGATAAATATTAAGCTTTGAGATTTTGGTACTCGTATACAAACATTTCATCTTGGGTACCCGTATATACATATATGTGTAAGAAAGAGTTTTATACACATCCGCAGGCCAGAAATAATAAATCAAGAAATTCCAATTTCCTCACATAATTACATTCCACGGTTTGAACAAAAGGATATTGAAAGGATAATTGATTGTTTGATTTAAAATCGGGAGCAAAAAATCCTTCTTTTCAATTCTCCTTATTCACAAAGCGATGTACGAGTGTAATTACAATGTTCTATCGATATATATGTATTTTAATTATTTAACATTTGTATTGCTGTTTGTTATTATCCTTTTTGTGTAAAAAGGTTTATTGATTAGATGGAAAATGAAAAAATTCGAGGGAAAAACTATATCATACCGTATACTGAGCAAAGTTGTTGCATATCACCTGTTTATCGTATACTTTGTTCTTATATAACAAACGATTGGGCAAACTATATACTAAACACATACACACGTTTAAAATGCAATAATATTTAAATAGTTTTTGTTAAATTCAAATTTTTAATCAAAAATTCATAAAATATTTATCAAAGACGTTGTTGTGTGTTTCCTTTTCGAATTAAACAATATTTATTGTCATTGTTATGATTATTGGACGGAATTATAATATATATTTATTTTATTTTATTTTATTTATTGTGACATTAAAAGCACTATTATTAAGTTTAAATTTATTAATAATTATATGTTTAACAATAGGATAAATTATTGTTACGTTAAAGATATAGGCAGTTTGGTTTAAACATTTTGAGCCATTTAAGTTTTGGTTACGCGTGGGTTGACATTTTTATGGCATATATATAGAAAGTATACACGATGTTAAACAAACCGCACAGCTACCGGCGAATTGCGATAGTTTTAGATTCCACATCAAACGAAACCAAAAACTACTTCACTCAAATCGCGTCGGTATGTAAAATTATATTGGTCGAAACTCTAAATATACACTGTCGTACCACTCCAAATGTACATATACGAATCATAAAAAAATATATATATTAAAGGTGTGCCACCATGCTGTGCCATTACTATTGACATAATATAATAAAAATATTACAAAATTTTTTGAATCAAATGCCAAACCAATAACATATATATATGTACATATTGTCATATGATTAAAACAAATCGCTCTGTTCACGGTTGGAGATTCCTAATAAATTTTTAATTTATTAATAATTTTTAATAATTCACTTATCAAAAAAAATATTGTTATGTAAATTAGATGGTAGAATCGACATTTTTTCTGCAGTGCCGGTATAACCTCAAGTGGGCAACAGTATCAAAATACAGTAAAAGACACGGTATATTGAAAGTGTCCGCAGCCGCTGCAGATTGGTTTACAATACGACATGGTTCAATATTCTTTATTTTTGTAATATATAATTATGAATAAATTTAATTCTTATTATAAATTATTTATTGATCAATAATTTTTGTGATTTTATTATAAAAAACAAAATATGATTGCTGGGGTGCCTGCTTATTGATGGTATTTTGGTTTACCAAAAATGAAAAAAAAACAAAAAATTAACATTTTTTTGATAATTTAAATCAAAAATATTAAACTTTATTGTTTCTGTTGTTGTTTGTTGGCCTTAAAGCGACAGAATATTAGACTACTCACTGTGAGCTTATTACACCTGGGTGGTTAAGTATTTTTATGCAATTAATAGAACGTTGCTATAGCATGTGTGTAATAGGAATAACTATAAATATTGTTCGTTGCCCACAAGTATTCTCGAACTGTCGTATGTTAATTTTGTTGTATAACCATTTGATGGTCATCTATATCAATCAACTGTACCAACCTTATTGTGTGTGGTAATGACATTTAAAAATGTTATAATATATTGATATTCATTTTAATGATTCATTATTGGCAAGATCCACAAATCTACGAGTATCTGCTTAAATTGGGACTAATTCATTCAATTCGACTATATACTCACCAAATTTGAAGTGAGAATAAGTCGATTGAAACGTGAATTAATAGGTTTCTTATCACTGACTTGGAATGTTTAATTTCAGTTGCATTCGCTTGAACCACCAATTAGGGAAATGAGGAATAGACCAACGAGACCTGCTTTTGCAGTTTAAATTATATAATGACTTGTGTGAACCTTTGGACATTGGTATAATGATGTGACAAGCAACGGTGTAGTACCATATCTTTAAATAATCACTCAATTAGACGTTGACATTATTTATCTTCGCGTATATTAACTTAATAGTCAGTCTAAGCTAGACTATTAACTGAATTTAAGGTATTTATTCAATTAACTTGTAGTTGTGGTTTTATTTTAGTGTGATGGAAACCCTAAAGTAACGCAAAAGTTATTGGGCTACATTATGATGTTAAGAAAATTGAAATATGCACCAGCACTATCTTTATTTATATTATATAAATGTCGTCAAAGGGGCTACTTACTAAAAAAATTACCTAAACGATCTTCAGCTCTTATTGTCAACTTAACCATGAATGTTTGTACTTCTTACAATTTAATGCCCCCATCAGAAAAGTATTGAGGAAATATCCTCGTGTAATAGTAATTATAAGGGAAAGCTTTATCTTTTACTACATACGAAATTTAGGACGATAGTTAACATGTTCTTTGTACCAAAAGGAGAGGGACGACCTGATACCCAACCAAAAGCATATCGACCATCTAGCTTCTCGTTGTTTCTTCTTAAGACGATGGAAAAATTTTCTGGATCAACACCAAGAAGAATTATTGTAAAAACCCCGGTATAAGTAACCCAATTTGGGTTTCAAATCTATAGTGATAACTCTTAGCTACAAATTCTGCTGAATAACAAAGGATATGTTGTCTGGGCTTCGCGGATGTCGTGACTGTAATTATTAGAGAGACATTCAAAACAATTACTATTTTAGAACTGATGATACACTTCAGACTTAATTAAGAATAGTGTATCCAGGAAAGACTAAATATAGATTCTATTTAATGAGACAGTTATTGTACCCATACCGAGGAAAAAGCTAATGCTTGCGGCTTTCCCGCTATAAATAGAACAATAGCAAATTGAATCGAGCCAAAGCACTTTTTGTACTTGGAAAAACCAGTAAAACCGAGTTGAAAAAACCGTCTTCTTTAAAGGTCAGGTTCATTTAAGATATTATATTAAAACAATGGACCTGTGTACGGTTAATATAGATTCTGTGACATGGAAATAGTATCAGCGCGAGTATATATGGTTTCAATACACGGTTGTTTTCAATCAATGCCTTTAAGATTTTAACAGAAAGACGTAGGACCTGACTAGAGTGATACAAACACTGTCCAAAAAATATCAGGTGTTTTTGGGAGTCTGAATATCGATTGCAAGATTTAATTAAAGAGGGATTTAACACATACGATTCTAAAGACCCATAGACCTTGTGGCTATTACGCTCATTCACTCTCTCCAAAACCAAACAAACCATCAAAACTAACTCACTATCTTGATTAAGAATCAAATTTTATTCAAATATTGAAACTTTTGATGAAAGTGCTTTGCTTCTGGTTTCCTGGTGTCTTCTCTTCCTCTTTATACAACAACTCAAACGCTTCTCATGCATATGAGAAAGTATAATTATATCTCCTAGTTGTAAGCTCAAGCTTGTGTTGAATACAAATGTAATAATGCCGATTTAGCTACAATATTACTATAAGTGTGATTAGTTTTGACAAGAACCGCCCAATACTTATGTGAAGTAATACGATGGTTTTTACTATTTATTCACAGGGCCTTAAGAGTTTTTCTTGACTAATCTTACCCCGAAAGGAATATCCTTCCATTTTAACTATTACTCTTTTCTCACTTATATTGTTTAAAAACTCATTTAATGTTTAGAAAGTGGTTCTAGGATACGTCTATTCTTCATATAGATCACTACCGACATATCGGTACGCTGTCTGAGGTCATAGTTGATGACAGATTATATCACAAGATGAAAAATTTTTTTTCGTCCTACGCCTGTTCGGATTCAGTACTTTCCGTCCAAAAAGAAACAATTATGTAATGTAGATCAACCTGTGAACTAAGCTTAAGCCGCAAATACAATAAATTCTACTTTTTGTGCACTTTGACTGTGATCCGTGAGGTCGTGCCCTAACAAATACTTTGTTTCGTTTGTATGATCGAAAATCCTTCAATCCGTAGAAAATTGAATCTGTTCGGGTTACCGTATTATTATGAAATTTTGTATGCATAAGATCTTAGTATTAACCATTAAAATTTTTCGAGTTTTCTGACTTTCATTTTCGTACATATGGTATAGATAAGATCACTCGAATTATTTTTATCTCATACAGTGCCATCTATAGTTTGACGTTTAATGATACATAACATCTATTGACCGAAGATATTGCATTCAACTCTCCATAACACAATATTTTCATATAACGCGCACTGACAATTGAGGCTGTTCTCCTATGTTGCGTCTCAATCTCCTTATAATGCGTTTTTCGAACAAGAACAAATAATGCATTTAGGAGTAGAAGTACATTAAACAATTGTTTTGATTTGTTAAACTTACGTTATATAGCACTTCAAAAAAATATCTGAGCATTTTAAAGGAATTGGCAACACTTCTCCAGGGAAAAACAGCCACCCATTTACTATAAACAGGACTACTACAGAAACTAAGACAACATCACATTTCAAAGAGTAGAGGTTTCAGCTGATGGCGAGTCTAATTTTTTCTTTTTTTTCCGGTTTTTACAGGCCATTATTGGCCCGTACCGTGTCAACAATCTGGTTCCAACAGTTTCGATCACGAGCCAGCTTTTCATACTGTTGTAAGCAGTTGGGAGATGCCAGATCGCTCTCTACGCCGTGGAACCATCGTTGCCGACAGCGACCTCTTCGTCTACCGGAAGGCGATTCTCCCTGCAAAGATCGCTGTATCATTCGTTTCGGATCAGCACGCAGAACGTGACCGTGCCAGAGTATTCGCTGTCCTTTGATTTCATGCACGACATCAGGAATTTGCATTAAATTCCTGATCTCGTGATTGAATAGAACTCGGTATGTGCCATCAACGTCGCGTTTTAGGCCATATATCACACGCATGATTCTTCTCTCGAATGTTAGAAGCCATCTTTCGTACTCATCCGTCAAGGTCCAACTCTCACATCCATACATGACAACGGGTCTGATCAACACTCTGTACAGCTTCAGCTTATCCATATTTGCAAGATATTATGATTTCAGCAGTGGACGTAGAGGATACAAAGCCCGATTGCCAGCCGCAAGGTGAACCTTGATATCCTCTCCCACACTATTATCGTGAGTAATGAGAGATCCAAGATACTTGAATCTCATCACTCCTTCAAACGTGTGGTTTCCACTACTGAAATCACTTGCGTCTTGGTCTCGAAAACCAGAGATCAGATATTTGGTTTTGGACTCATTGATTTTGAGACCAACGGAAGCTGAAAACTGTTCCAGTGGATCAAGTATCTCTTTCACTCCGTTGCCATTTAATCCAATCACACAGATATCATCTGCATATGCAAGAAGTTGATTGGATTGTCGGAATAAGATATTGTCCTGAGGTGTTTCACTTTTACGAAGGATGTATTCCAACATGAGATTAAAAAATTATCGGGGACAGCGCATCTCCTTGTCGAACACCAGAAGTAATTGCAAAAGTTCTCGATAGCCTGTTCTCAACTTTGACACAGCATTCGAGATGGCGAGTCTAATAAAAAATTTAAATCGGAGCTTTCAGAAATGCAACAGATCAGATTTTTATTCGGACGAGCAAGCCTTTTATTGCAAGAAACTTCCAATGAATAAGTGATTAAAGCTTCTGAACAAACTATAACTCTATACATATGTATCAGGAAGTGATAAAATCTATGATCATAAATTTTCCTTCAAATCGTCGGACCTTCAAAATAATAAATATATGTTGGTAGAATTGGTATTTTCGAGAGAGATTAAGAAGTGTGGATGACTCGTGGGACATTTAAGTTTGTTTCACATTTAAATATATTTTAAAAACTGATATTGGTTATAAATAGATAAAGTCTACTCTGGCTGGCAATGGCTGGTTATAGTAACATAAACCCAAATAGAAGATGTTTCATTAATCACTGTCGTCGGATGTTAATAGAGTATCAAGGATGTTTCTAATGGAATGTGCTTCAAAAAAGTAAGAAATGTTTCAAAAAGTCACAACTCAGATGGCTTGAGAGTCCATAACTTCCTGTAGCCCATAGATTTATTTATTAAGCCACCCCATAACGAAGAAAGCTTCGGATTTTTAAAACAACCAAATATATCGTTGATACGCATATACATATATAGGCCATCACTTCGGCTATGTAAAAAGAAATTTTCTACACCATTCACGACGATGATCATCAAATAATAAACAGTAGCAGCTTGAGGTGTTAAACCATGAAAATATAATTTGAAATCTCCTCTCTTTCATATAATTATTGTTGATATTCTTATATACAAGACATTCCAAACTATATATACATACCGAGGACAATACAATAAAAATATTAAGAATAGATGATATCAAAAAAGAAAACCGATCAAGTAGATCAATGAATGAATGAATGTGATCGCTCCAACCAAAATACAGTTTATATTTTTTGTGCGGCCGATAATCGTGATGATCAAATTTATTATTGATTTAAAAATAGTTAAAAAAAAAATTATAAATAATCGATCGGTCGTTTTTTGTTCGATCATAATTTATTTTTTTATTTATAGGAATATAACAATAATAATTTTAATTGATTTTTAATTTTATTTTTCTGTTAAGTATTTTTTAATTTAAAAATAATTTCATTTTTGCCACATCATTGGGTTTATTTATCAAACTAATGTGTATGATCGGATGATACACATATGTAATCTATATATACATAAAAACAGGAAGGTGTTTATTTCATAATTCGTATTTATTATTAATAAATTATATTTATGTATTACACAACAAAATTTGGGAGCGTTACTAATTTTGTAATAAAATAAAATTAATTTGATTCGTATATCTGTCTATATACATGTGATCGTGTATGCGGGCGTTATTGTGCGCGCGAAATGAGCGGAACTCACGTATATATGTACACCATATAGAGTTTACTCGATCGTAAACCGATTCGATCTCACGTCTCAGAACGTTAAAATTGATCGATTGTTGTTAATGTTACATCAATTACACAATCACAATTATTCTCGATAAAATTAGACACTTTGTGTCGGTCGGCACTCGATACCATTGAAAAACGTTAATTTTGTTATTTTGTGTGTGTTCATTCATCTTGAATTCGTTCTATGATTATATATAGTCCACGAAAGCTTTATGTATAGCGATAGTTATAAACTCGTACATGTAGTTAAGTTATAATCCGTAAAAAATGCAGACTCTCCATAATTTCAATTTAATTTTAAAATTATAATTAAAACTTAAAAAAATAAAATATTCGTCGAACAAAACTTTTTTTTTTTTATTTCATTTTGTGCAGAACTAATGAAATTTTTGTTATAAGAATAAAAAAGTTCGATCGATATTCATTCAAGAAATTTTTATATTAAAAAATTTATTGTTAAAATTTAAAGGAATCATGATTTTAATTTCCTGTTTATAGATGTCTGTTGTACACCCAAAAAAACCGTCTATTTGATCTTCAATAAAACATATTTTTTTTCTATTTGATCTCCTCAGATAGAAATTTTGAATACCGCATGCATGTTAAATTGTAATTGAGACTAAATTAAATCGGGTTTTTTTTATTTTATATAAGATTTGGTTTTTTGTTGAATGAAATAGTGAGATGACATGTAAGTGGCTACTGATTCTGTGTTGTTAATTTAAAAATAAAATTTAATTTGAGAAGCACACAAAAATTGATGGTCCGTTAAAATGACAAACGGAATTTAGAACAAAGTGTTAGATTTTCATTCATTCATTTGTTTTATTTTAACATTGACCGCAATTCGAACAAGGACACACTAAATACATACAAACGAACTGATTTCCCGCTCGAAAAATATATTTCATAATTTTTAATTTTATTTGAGGAAAACAATAGGCAAAACATAATTTTAATTACAGTGGCGGCTTAACGAATAAACTATTTGGGTCTTCGTCTCGGTATTATTTATAATTTTTGAAGATCTGCTTGTTAAATGTTTAAAAAGATTTCAGCATCTTTTTTAAGATATGGCGGGGTTTATGTTTGATGTGGCACTGTTCGCGTTCGGTTTCATGGTTTAATGGAATTGTTTTGCGTTTCCAACATCTAAAGATTTAAAAATAAATTCAAAACAGTTTTTTCTCATTAGGTTCGTATTGCCAATTAGTTTTTTGTCAATGAATTATGTTTTCTTCGCCAAATAATGGTAGCTTTCCAATAGACAATCTCAAGTATCTTTATAATGTTTCTCGCCAAATTCACGATTTCAAATAAAGCCAAACATGCAAAATTTTTCTAGTGTGTAATATCAATACTGACCCACTAAGTCAACAAATGTGACGCTGTAGAAAAAAACCATAGGCAAGATTGTAGGTTGACTCTGATATCAAAAATATTTAGTTCATGTTAGAGATGAAACGTTATTATATTACATATCATATCATTCCACAAGAACTTCAAAATCCGATTTTTAACAAAGATGGTGCAAAGTGGGCAGGTTTTTTTTTCAGTACCAAAAATGTAAAATTCTAGATAGTTTTACGAATAACTAACATAATCGCAAAAGCATGTCATGTGCTATTTATCTAAATAGGTTCTATGTTCCTATATTTAGATCACGTTATAATACATAATCGATCAAGAAAACTTGTTTGACACTCCTTTATTTTCCGATTCGGGTAATCTTTGGGAATGGATGGTTGTAGATGTTTTCCTTACCATTTCAAGACCACAGTTCAGGTGCCTGTAAAAGACATAACAAATGAGTTGGGTATTTGTCTACGATCTTCGTGGAAACTCGAAAAATTAAGTATGTACTAAGGATCTACTGAACTACAGAATCCTGAATTATTATCAAATAAATACTGTCGAGATGACCAATAAGCATCCATCCAATTAGCAGTTGATTACATTAATTCAGAGCTCTCGAATATTCGAAAGAGTAACATCATATGACTGTATTTTTAAATTATGTGAATGCTGCATTGGTCTCTTTAAATATAAGATGCAGTGATCTTTAAAACAGTTTTAAATCTTACTTAACATAACAATTTATGACAGTCTACAAAATTCTTAATTATTATCTTTCTATGCGCTTATGAGCATTACTTACAGTTTCCAATAATTCTAGCGCCAACAAGACCACGATGAAATTTCGTCTTAAGTTGTGTATGAACAATTTAAATAGAAATATCGAAAATCACAAGAAACGATGATTGAACATATGTATATAGATCTAGACTGCCTTTACTGTATAGTGGTAGGTAGAATTAACATCAATGTCTAAGATTGGCAATTGGTAAGTAAACCAGCACGAACAAGTAAACCACGTATTCAATCTGGGGCATACTTGCAGAGTACGATTAGCGAAACTATATCTACATCCACTGGATTATATTAGTAGAAATATGAAAACTTCTTAACCAGACTAATCTTGATTAAACAGATACAAACATAAGCTATCAACTCTACTCGTATCAATTAATATAAATGCAACCGCACAAATGACATCAAAAGCCAATACCACAAATCTGTCAAAACTAGCGACAATACTCATGAGAGGGAACATAGCTATTTGCCTACTATCACCAATTCTGGCATAAAGTTTGATCTAAAATTAATACTACTGTATAGCTGTCAAAAATGGAATTTTCTTCAATTTACTTTTAGTTTACTACAAATTTCATATACAGTGCAACCAATTAATCTCCGTACACTAAAAATATACCAGGAAATCTTTCAAATAAACGTCCATAATTTTGTTATTCCTGAATGCAAACTTAGGTTTGGTTTTTTAAATAATAAATCTTGTATGTACATAGATCAGATGGACGAGTGATAGTGTGGTCAAATCCAAATTTTTTCAGTGTACAGAGACTAA
Organism: Tipula lateralis; assembly: GCA_963932295.1. Taxonomy (NCBI): domain Eukaryota; kingdom Metazoa; phylum Arthropoda; class Insecta; order Diptera; family Tipulidae; genus Tipula; species Tipula lateralis. The sequence goes on along the minus strand of OZ010736.1, from coordinate 192,786,375 downwards.
TTGGTTGCACTGTACATCAATAATATATACTGTATAAATGGTTTTACTGCAAAAGACAAAGCTCAATTGGAACTCCTTAATTGACCCATATCAGATAAAACTGACAGTGTTCGCCAATCAAAGATGATATTGAAGAGACTTAAGTATAGAACTCTTACCAGTGTTTTATGAGTTTTTACTATTTGAGATTTTACAGTCAAATTAGATAGATTTCAAGAAAGTAAATTATTTCTAGATTGAATTTAATTATATAATTTGCAAGGTAACATTGATAGGTTTTTGAAATGATAAAAATATTTCGTGTGTAGTTTCACAAGTGGCAGCTAATGAAGTCAGAAATAACCAGAACCGAAAATATTTCAGATAGATATGATTTTACTATCTTACATGATCACTTATGAACGTGAAAAAAGAAGTTGCCTATTTCAAAGCACAATTGCTATTTAACATGCGTAAATTACATGTAAAAAACGAAGACCACACCATTATAAAACCGTAGTCCCATCTGTTTTGAATTGTCAAAATTCTGACGACATTCGGTTTGGTCGTTAACATAGATAATTCGTATTTGCAAAATCACTTAGTTTTAAGGTTCACGTTATTAGTTGGAAATGGTTTTTTATCTTCACCCGAACCTGTTAATAATTCTTATCTAAAAAAAGTGTACACAATTAATTATTTCTAAACTCAATTTGTAACGAGAGTAAAATAAATTTATAACAGATGGTGCTATAGTTACAATTATATTTGATAAGAGATGGCGCGTTAGTTTATTTACATGAAATCATGCTTAAAAGCACCAACCGGTCAAATCCAAACAAAATCAAAATGAGGTTTGATGTCAAGTACTCATATAGTTTGATCCATTTTGAAAATGAAGGGGTAACCAAGGAAAAGAATACTTCTGACGTGCTTTACAAACGGAAAAAATAATTCCAAAATGGCCAAATTTGTTTGTATTTTACACTGATAATATAATTTTTATGGGCTCCCTGAAGTAATTCGCTTCCATATCGGAATTACACCAACCGGATGAAAATACTTTCTACCGTTCAATTAATAAATCTGATCTCGTGTGGCCTCGTGCCTTTTCTAAATATGAAGAAAAACCTCGGTGATGAGATATTTATATCAGACGTGGAACATGATGATTGCAGAAGCAAAGATTTTTTTTGCACACAACACAGAGATTAGTTCAGCTTTGGTTGCAAGCAAAAGAAGAGTTGTAATTGGCTTTTTAATTTAATTAATGTACATTGAAATTTTCTGCTATATAACTGCAATAAAGGTTTAGGTTTAGCGAAAAAAAAAACAACTAGAAATACGTGGACGATACCAGTGGCCCTATTCTGGTTTTCCCTTGGAATTGGGGGAACAAATTTCCCTATTCTCAACTACAATAATTCCCAATATTTTATTCCCCAATTCCCAAAAGTGTATTCTGGCGTGCTGGAAATTATTTCCCCCTCTGTGAAACACATAGTTTTAAATGTTCGCCACTAGAGTACTTTTTTCATGGTTTTTTTCATGGTACGCTATGTTATTATAATTAAATATGATTTAAATATTGACGGATGAATAACAAATTAAAAAAATTTGGTGTTTTCGCTTTTGAAAAACAATTAAACATTTTTTAGGGTCGGAAATATTTTCTGCATACATTCGCTATGCACTAATGATTATTAGTATGTATGAATGAGCTAGTTTTTTTATATTTTACGGCAGATAAGACCAAATTTATAAAAATAGGTGTTATTGCTTTTGAGAAATAATAATTTTTTTTTTAAATTTTTACTCTTGTATTATGATTATGAGTATTTTACCATAAGGAATATGAGTTCCCAACAATTTTAATAGGGAAAATATAAACGTCAAAACTGTTATAAAAACATCAAAAATTCCCAATTCCCCGGGAAAACCAGAATAGGACCACAGAACATATCCATATATAAAAATCAACCAAATTAACACTAGCAAAATCCGCCCGCCACCACTGTGCTACACAAAATTAGTGGTTTTGTAATCCGTCGCGTACGGAACCAACCGCATTGTCCAGCGCTAATCTATTGTTCTATTATGTGTAGTATCATTATTTTGTCACACAAGAAATAGAAAAAACAAAAGAATATTATTTATAAAATTAAAAACTATTTAAATTAAAAAATAAAATAAGTATATTGCGCGCACTATTAATAATAATAACACGAAATAATTTAAATATTAATTAAATCAATATTTATATAACACACCAACAACAACAACAACGTTAATTAAAAATTACAATTTTAATTTAAAAAATGTAACAATGTTTAATAGAAAAATAATAATAATAAAAGTTATAAAATTATATAATTGAATATGAGGGAAGCTACGAGTCTACTGTAGAGTGGATTTAAATAATTTTTTTTTTATTATAAAAATCATTTCCGTTTTTTATGTTTCCGATCGATTTGCATAACAAATAAATAAAAAAATTAAATTAAAAAGAATAAAAAAAAAATTATTATTAACGATTGGATTCTGATAAATTTAATATAAATAATTTTATATTAATAATACAAAATGTTGGGATTCGTAATAAATTTAATTGAACTAAAAATTTGACAGGAAGTTATGTTATGTCACACACACACAAACGCAACAAAAAAATGTTTTTTGATGTGTTAATTGTATGTTGGATTAATGAGATGCTCTCTTGTGTTATGTTAATGGACATCATTTAATAATATTTCATAACATTATGATGAACAAAATTAATTATGTAGATATCTAGGCACGATGTGGCGAATTATGAATCGTATAGATAGATGTTGTGTGTTATTAAGAAATTTGAAGATTTATTCGAAACGATTAAAATCCCCCGAGGTCGAAAACCAGCTTATTGTTCAGCATGTGCGAGTATAATTTTCGTATAAATCTGTATTAATATAGTGGATTTTATTTTTATTCGATAAATATAAATTAAATAAATTAAAATAATAAAAATATAATTTATTGATAAAAAAATATTTATCTAATATTTTTCCAGTCATATTCGTTTTGAATTATGAATCAATATCATGCTGATTTTTATACCAATTGACTTTCAAATTTATTTAACGACGACTCATATACAAAATAATAAATAATTTGAATATATGCCGTGGTTGTTGGTTTTATATACATAATAATACTCATATCTGACGCACCTGTCCATTTTATTGTTCGACTGTTGGTATATGTACAGACAATCATTCCTTAAGTCGGATTTACAATATAATTTGTAAGACGGAGAATTGTCGCATGGGTGGTGAAATTTGTTACAGAAGGAATGTTTTCATAAAATTAATGAGGTTGAAAATTGTCTTGTTAATAAAATGGTTTAATTTTTATGATGGGAATATTTATTTATAATTTTATTACCGACGTCCTTCTGTTTATAAAGTTTAGTGGAAAATTACAACAAAGGCTATCCCAACATCTTAGTTATGGGAAAAACATTATTTTATCATGAGCCAGTTCGTCATACTGTTTGTTTTACATAAGAAGCTGCTTTTCCGTACCACACATTACAAAGTTGATCTTGAAGAGTTGGAAGATAACTAGAAGGTAAAGCGATGGTGTTGATTTGTCAGTCCAATATGAGATTTAACTCAAAGCAATACTATTAGTAATTTATAAATGTAAATATAAACGCACAGATTGGTCTTAACAATCACTCGAGATTCGGAAATATGGAAATGGCTGATTTTAAACCATTTTGTATGTTTGCCAAAGATTCGATAAGTTTACTTATGTCTGAAGCATTATGAGGTAAGTTTGAGCTTTGTGATTTAAAAGAACTATATAACGGTCATTAAATGCAAAATAGCTAGGTAAATTTAGTACTATTTAAAATAGAGAGCTTTTAACAACAAACTGTATTTTCATGCTTAATTTATCAAACTCAGAAGGAAAATTGTTTTGTATCATTGCATTAGAATTGGAATAAACTTGCATTGGAACATACTTATAGTAATGTTCTCCAGTCTCCAGTCATACAACGGTAGAATTTTCCTTTTGGAAGATGCCCGATCACATGGCCGACACTTCAATTGTATTTGAATTCCATAGAGAGAGAGAGAGAGAAAGAGAGAGAGAGAGAAAAAGAGAGAGAGAAAGGGAGAGAGAGAAATTCAGGCGATACACTTCCGTGTATGTAACTAGTGATGTTCTCCAGTCTCCACTATATACAACGGTATAGCCTTTCCTTTTCGATCAAATATTTTGTATATATCATTGCATTAGAATTAGAATAAACTTGCATTGGAACATACTTATAGTAATGTTCTCCAGTCTCCAGTCATACAACGGTAGAATTTTCCTTTTGGAAGATGCCCGATCACATGGCCGACACTTCAATTGTATTTGAATTCCATAGAGAGAGAGAGAGAGAGAGAGAGAGAGAGAGAAAGAGAGAGAGGGAGAGAGAGAAATTCAGGCGATACACTTCCGTGTATGTAACTAGATCTCAAACGTAACAAGTTATATAACTTTTCTTGATATTTATAAGGTTTCCATGACTGCAAATCGGCAATCCAGGAATTCTAATCTGGAACCTCTATATATTGTAGTTGAATTCTGTAACTGTCTTGACTGGGTGCTTAATTTTTACAATACACATATGTAAGTAGTTGCTAGATATGAAATCATCGTACCTACTACTTTTAAAGAGTGATCAAATAGGAGGTACTTTTTCAAACTGGAATCCTTAGTGGGATTCATGCGTGACTACTGTCATGTTCATATGACTTTTGTGTTGAGTATCCATTGACATTTCAACATGAACAGAGGTATGCAAGAACAACGTTTAAAAAATGTGGTTATTTATTTAAAGAATAAGTGTTCAGTGAAAAAAATTGTTCGTGCTCTTCGACCAGTTAATGGTGTTCATAATCCTCCAACTGAACACACTGTTCACGAAACAATCCTTAAATTTCGAACCACTTTTTCATAATTGGATATTCATCACCCGATTAGAGTGCGTACAACTCATATGGCATTGTGGCGTATTTTTAAGCGATATTTTGGTTTGTAGGCATTTAAAATATAGCTTGTTGAAGAATTGAAGCAGAATGACCTTCCTGTGTATCACCGATTTGGTTTCTGGGTGTTGGAAAAGTTCGAAATTGATCCGTTTTTTTTGTCGAAAAATTGGGTTCAGCGCCGAAGGTCATTTTTGGCCAAATTGACACGTCTAGTAATAAAGTCAGGTGATATCATCTGGAAAAATGCGGATGGACAGTGTGTAAACGTCAATTGCACAAACTACAAAGCAATGATCACTGAATTTGTATTGCCAAAAATTCAATATATTGGTGTAGCCGACTTGTGGTTTTAACAGGATGGTGCAACATGCCAGACAGCAGGCCAAACGATCGATTTATTGAAAGAAAAATTTAATGATCTGACAACGTTAGAATACTTTTTATAAAATCACTTGTTTATATCGATAAACCACAATCGATTCCTGCATATGAAGCGAAGATTAATGGAATATCGGCCAAAATGACGTAAGGAATGCTTCAATATTGGACCCATAGAATGGATCATTTAGTGCCAGCAGTCACATTTAAAAAAAATTATTTTCAAACAATAAATGTTATAAGCCGAACTTACGTCACAAATACCATTTGTGATTATTAAAAAAGCTTTCCGAAGCTCTTATTGAATCACCTTTTAGACAGATTTAGTCTTCAAGATTGTTAATAAAATATATGAGCATATCACTTCAAATAATGTTCGTCCATCGAATACTATTTGAAGAAATGTCTACAATATACATAGATGTCTTAAAAGTCAATACATGTTCTACATATCACTAGAGCTAACGCATAGTAAAAATGATTGCACGTGTTCAAAGCCCAAACTATTGGAAATGTTACACTAAATCGCAACAAATAAAATATAAGATGATCAAAAATGATTATTTGGATGGATAGCACCTAGTAATTCCTGGACCTTCTAACAGTCCTACAATGACGTCGCGTTTGACAACAATACTTCGGACTTAACAATGATTCGTTACGAATTTTAGACACTCGGGATATCGAAACATATAATAAAATTGTCAGTTACAAGCTGACAAGAGTGCTCGTTTTTCTTAAACTGAGTAATGTAAAGCAGATAGTTATGGATTAAAATATTATTTTTCGAATCTGTTGCTCATGGTGTGATCAGATCTCTCGAATCCAATTTTTTCCTTTTCTGTAAAATTTGTTCTGAACCGCAGTCATACAAACACCGATTTTGCGATTATCATAATCTTTTCGCCATAGGTTTGCGACCATTTCGAGTATCCCTTGGGACATCCATTGTATTTAATTATCAAATGAAGTTTATAAGTGTAAAAGTTTTCCAGTAAAGCTCTTTAGGTAAAGAGTATCTGGAAAACGGTAAATAAGTTTTCAAGAACACATACACAAAAAATGTCACTCCTTCATTTGTCAGACACGAATTAGAGCTCGCAGGAGCTTTTATTGATTTTAAGTTAATTTTTAAAAGCTCGTTTCATTTAATTTGATATGAGTTGTAATAATATTCCTATACATAGCAGCTCTCTCAAATAGGAGGTTCCGCCTTTAATTTTAGACCATCATCGCCAAATCGTGTTAGTATTCAGAGAGAAATTTGATATATGTACCAATTAAAATTATGAATTACGTTTTGAATCAGCGATCAATCAATAATCAATCAAAATAAGAAAATGTCGAGGTGGCCTTCAAAAATATTTTGAATTCGATCAGAATTTGTTTTAAATAATAAATAGAGTTGGCAGCCAAATAGAAGTAACAATTTTTTTTTCTTAAATCACCAACTAACTATATTCATATCCGTACAGTAAATAAATCATCCGATCAATTTAGTCGTACATATATGTATACAATATATGAAATCATTCATGAATAATATTTCTTATTTTATTTTATTTTTTGTTCTTCATTGGCCTGATTTCGCATCTACTTCATCAAACTCATTTCGAATTCAAAAAAGTGATGCATAAGCATATGTCTCATGAGAATTACTTTCTTTTTATTTTTTCGTACCGTCGAATATACATTTTTATTCTGATTTTTTTTTCTATTTTTGAAATGTTAAATGGAAATCTTGACAAAAAAATTTATCGAAGCAGGAAAAAACACTCTATTGTGGTTAAGGTCGCGCGTGTCATTTATATTTCATATCACAAAATAAGTAAATTTTCCTACTTTTTATAGTGTGACAACTTTTGTCAAATATCGTAACAAAAATAAATCTTTTTGTGGCAACCAAAGTAAAAAAAAAAAAATGGACCAAAAATAACGTCGGGATAATAAAGATTGATTATAAAAAATTGATTTTTTGTTGTACATGGAAATTGAAATTATTTATTCATGTGCGCTTTGAAGTTTGATAAATTGCGTGGTAAACGCACCAAAAGGGGTTCTCGTATACGTACAATGTATTTCCAGAGTTCCGAGTAAGTCATAGCGATACATGGATGTGTTGTAAGCACAGGTAAAGCAAAACACAAAAATAAGGACTTCGTACCATCGCATATATTATAGATCAACTCGATTACGTAATTTTCGAAAATATCCCTTAATAAAACGATTCTTTATAGATTATAATCAGGCACAATAAATTAATTCATTTAATAAATATTATTTATTATTTTGAATAAATTTTAAAACCAGTCCATGTGCTGTATAATATCGATGATTCTCAATTATGTGTATATAACACACATTTACGCATATGTCGTCTAAAAACAAAACATGTCTTATTGTTTATCGATGGACTGTCAAATTTGCACAAACAAATTAGTTTATGGATGTTTCGTATATGTTGGTCGGTATGCTGGTCGTATATAACCATTAATATATTTACGATCGAAATCTTAATGTCGGAAACAGTAGAGTGTCTTCAGCATTTAACAAATTGAGAGTTGAGTCGAGAAAAACTTTATAGTTTCAATAATTCTGAGGAAACTTCATTTGACCTAATGGTTAATCAAATCAAAATACCGAGCCTGACCGATTTCGTCATTATAAAGATGAAACTATCTAAATTGTCTTAAATTTCAATTTTTTTTATTACTATTGAAACTAGTCTTTCCAGACTAACCATCAATTTACGCCTGAATTCTTAAAAACTAAACTATAATGTAGTCATTGTTGTGCATCCTGCGAGGGACCAGTACCTGTTCGTTGGTAGGTAGCTGATCACATACTAACGAGTTGGAAGGGTTTGGTTATCTAATGTTCATTCTCCAGTAGCCAAGAGGCTTCCGTATTGACTTGTTCCGTTAGGCTTGATTCATGCTTCGTTGCCCAAAATCACGATGCAAACAACTATTACGAATGTACCAGGGTGCATTGACTATACTGCGAAGTATCTTATTCTGAAAATATTGCATAAGTTAAGTTTGATGTTAGTGTTCTTGTATAACCCTAAAAGCTGAATGCCATATAGCCCAAACGGCTTTAGAACCTGATTGTTAATCAGTATTTTGTTGCATATGCTTAATATTGACCTTCGTCCAATTAGCCAGTACATTTTTCTATATTTAAGATCAAGCTCTTTTCTTTTCTTCTTCACATGCTTTTTCCATTTAAGCTTAACACCCAGTGTCGTACCCAAGTATGTATTCAGCAGAATTCTCGTACCCGTTTTGGCACCATCACAACGTTTAAACTAACTGGCGGCAAATTAACCAATTATTCGTAAAGTAGAAATGGGCATATCCATCGCTTAGTCCACTGGCTAATTTCATCACTTGCACATTGAAGTTTATTCGACGCTTCTTCCACAGTATGCCCTGTTGCTAGTATAGCTGTGTCTTCAGCAAACGTTATTATACTTACGTGGTGGGACTGTGATATATCACTTGTATATAGTGGGTATAGGACTGGGCCCAGAACGCTGATTTGAGAGACTCCTGATCTTACCTAAAAAATTGTTCATCAATTAAAGGCTAAAGGTTGAACTGCCACCTCTATCTGCTGTAAGACAAAACTGTGAAATATGTGAAATAACTGTGAAGTTATCTAAATATATATGTATTATCTTTTGACAAAGTGAATTAATCATTCCCTCCATTGGTCTAAAGTTACTCTTTTTTAATAGGAAGCAGTGCACATTTTCAAATAGGAATAGAATCCTCAGTTGGCACCATGTGACATTTTAAGCATTGAATATATAACCTTTTATAGGTCCAATAAGTAAATTATTTGATTATTACCCAACGATATATGACTCAGTCGTCCTGATTAAACTTATTATAAGATACGTCAAATCTATGTGTCAGCAGTCATAATGTAGTGGGTGAAAAACGAGGCGAATATAGAATTCGCTTAACATCTTGAAAATATATTTTATACACGTGACCAAGTATTAATATAGTCAATTTAAGCTATGCAACATACAGTATGAATTCAATACAAGAATTTATATCGACTATCAAGGACAATCTTATATGACCGATTCTTTAAAATCACAGGAAGTAGAAATACTCGTGAATTACAAAATAATAATATAGCAACATTGCAGATGATAACGTGCTAGGTGTGAAAGATATATGAACGAAGAATTAAAAAAAGTAGATAATAATAATATATAAGAGTCAGTAAACCGTTAGTAAATAGCTTCTACTCTCGCACACGAGTAGGTGTAAAGCTTCTATAGGAAGCTCACGTTAGACGAAAAGACTAACTACTCTATCTACAAAAACCAAGCGTTAGCTCTGGGATTGATAAAAATGTATAAGTGGCATCATTGGTGAACTTCAGAATAAAGTAAACAAAAAAAAAAATATCGTTGACGTGTGTGTCATGTTAAGGAACAACTTTATATTTACAGACTTACGTTTGTTTGGATAAGATTGCTCTTTCGAGATTCTGAGAAACTTGAAATATAGTGTGCAACAATGAGGAGAGATTTATCGACTTTGGTGAGATGAAATTAGTTATCAACACAAAAATATATAAAACTACTTGCATATTGACATCCGAATAATTGATAGAACTTAAAGCCATATATCAAAAATTTCATTATAACACTACAGGATATTATAATCAAGCAGCCCGGCGTTCTCTGTGATCATCAACTGGTCCAATACGGCACTATTTAATCACGCTTAAGACAAATAAAAAACATTGATCATAAGGAGCTCGAATATAGTACCTAGTAATATGGTCAAAGGAAATGGGCCGACATATTTCTGTGAAATTACAAAAAAATGATTACAAAACTGATAAATCTCAAAATACAGGAACCTATACCAATGCGTAAGGAAGGTTACCGACAAGGTTAAGCATAATTCAAGAGGTGGAAAAATATTTATAATAATTGTAATATTAGAATATTAATTAGCTCCAATTATATCAAAAGTATACATCATCTTTTACCTACAAACCAGGAACTATCAGTGTTTCAGTAAAACTGAAGAAAATTTATCATTTATCGGCGGTAATAACCGCCGAAATAATCAAAAGAACCAAATTCCTTCTTAACGTAATGTTTATCACGTTAAATACTCGTAAACCACTCCAAAGGAATTCTGCACTGTGCTAGTTTGATACCTACCAGCATTCAATTGGAATTAATTGGAAAACTTATCAGATACAGATTTCGCAGATGTTTATATTCCACGATAGATAAGGTTAGCTTGGGTGACTGCTGCAGTATACTTAGACCGGCGACGAACCGTTGTGATACTAGATAGATCTTACTTCTCTATTACCCTTATGAGAACCAGTTTGAGCTACTCATGTAGCGTGATAGGTTTCCCATGTTACAGTTTTCGAAAACAGAGAGGCAGTCCATTAAAAATTTACCCAAATATTCATGTCTTTTGTGAGTCAAAGCAGGGCATATATCTTCTGTAAAAGTCATTAGCTTCTAGACCTAACCTCTTCCCATGTTCTCCAAGTAGGCAGTGTCCTGTGTGTATCCTCACGATCGTTTTATGTTTATGTCTTCGTAGGGAGATCAGTGTCTTTGAGTGGTTCAAGTCCAGCTTTGGCCCGATTGGCTTTCCTACTCTACATGAGAGGGCGTTCGTCCACCTATCGTTCGCTGAGGCTACTGTCACCTTTTTAAGCACAGTCTTGAGTACCTTAATGGGCCTTCCCTACCTTTTTGGTAGTAGTTAAAGAGTCGTACCATGCATCGCTTATTCGTCCACCCTGCAGTTTTTTGTTACGTTCTAGTGAGCGACAACCCAAACTATCTCAGTAATGAATGCTCACTCATCTCATTTAAAGAAGAGTGGCAACTCAACACCACTCTAGACGTAAGCGAAACAGAATACGACTTGATTCCCAACTGACGTCCACATAAATTGCGATATCAGTCGAGCATTTCATATTATGTCTCAGCCAGTTCAGGGCCTCCTCGATCGCTATGACCTCTACCTGGTACACACTGCAGTGATCAGAGAGACGAACTGATATATCTACTTCTAATTTATCACAGAAGACTCCAGCTCCTAAATTACCGTGTCGCTTGGAGGCATCCGTAAAGAACGACAGTGGTTCCGTTTCCACAACCAACTCGCTCCTCCAATATTCTCTTGAGGGGCAGGAAGTTCGGAACCTTTTCTCGAAGTAGAAAGTCGTTGTACCGTAGTGTAGATTCGCCATTTCTTTCTTTAGCGATCTAAATATTGTTGAGTGTCCTGTCTGAAAACATTTCCACTGAGATATGGCTGATAGTCACGTGACTGTAATTGCCGCCATCTGCTTACCATAAATGTCCACGGAGAGAAGGTGAAAAATTACCCCCAAGACACGTGTAGGTGTTGTCCTCAGCGCCCCGTTTATAAGCATGCAGGCCGTATTTTGCACCTCCTCGATCTCCTTTTGTATGTTAATTTATCAAGAGCTTACCCATACATAAGTACAGTTCTTAATACGGAAGTGTATAGTCAGTGTAGCTTCAAGCCCCATCTCCTTCCGATGTCGCCTCTGCACGAGTACATGGCTATATAAGCCTTGTTTAATCTTTCTAAAATGTGACTTCCAACTAAGTTTACTATACAAGATTACGCCTAGAAATATTGCCTTGTCAGTAAAAGCTAGTCTACTGCCATTTAAGAGAGGTAGATCTTCTACCGGGATTTTATATTTCCTAGTAAATAGTACCAGTTCAGTTTTGGATTACCTCATTCACAGTGCTTAAAAATTTACCAGAGACAGCTATCTTTTTTTTCGTGTTTTTCTGTCGTTCAGGCTGTAATAGCCCATTGTGACCTCCCACCATATTACTGTTCGTCCCGGCTATAGGTCCGATTAACCTAGAAACCATCTACACATTGTATAGCTCCATGCCAGCCTATAGTACTGACATGGAAGATGGGATGGCACACGGATTTTAACCACCAACTAGGTCCCAGATGATTCATTCTCACCACCGATCGTACCGCCCAGACGATCGATGGTGAAAATCCTTTTTCAATTCAGCCCCTATCGGGATTCGAATCCAGTACCTCCCACGCCACGCCGAAGTGTTCTATACACTGCACCATATGGGTGGTTTAACAGCTATCACTCCGTCATCTGCATAAGCAATCACTCAGATCCCGTCCCTCTCCAGCTCTAATAGTAACCCATTGATTGCTATGTTCCAGCGAAGAGGAGACAGGATACCTCTCTTCAAGGTTCTTTTAGTCACCCACCTCCTGATGGTGGATTGCCCCAGCTCCGAGTTAACCATCTAAGCATATTCCAGGCCATACTTTTGATTTAATATAATGAAGAAATGTACAAAAAGGATCACAAGAATGATTTCGGGGTTTAGGTATTCGTAAAAAATCTCTGAGAAGAATATAAACTGATTTTTCTAGTTAAACACGATATCATTCATAGAACTGCAAGAGAAGCAGTAAGAATCATTGGCAAAAATAAAAGCAGTGCCTTGCAAAACAGTAAGAAGACAATCAACACAAGTAAATATAAAAGGAAAAATAACGAAATTCTTCTACTAATTACTTATTTCTAGTAATTAACTAAACCTATTTTAAGTTGTTAAAGTTAAGTTAAGTCAAATGACTTAAATTTCATAATAATATCACCACAAACGTTATATTGGGAATAGAGAGTGTTCAAGAGATTGACGTACAAAGAAACTAATTATCAACTATATGCTACGCTACTCAGACATAACATTATATATCAAAAACCATTAAAACAAAAAATTATAGTGCTACAAACGACTTCAATTGTTCAAATAAAATTAAAAATTAAAAAAAAAATTAAATCATTTCAACAACAAAACAGAAACGAACCAACAAAAATGTATTCAATAAATTAAATTAATGATCTTTCACTTAACCACCAATAAATAAACAATACAAATTCCAACCAATAAAAACCTTATATACTCTGTTTCATGTTCATACCATCAATAAATAAATTAAATTATGTAAATTTAAATATATTTTAAATTTGGTTTAATTATACTTGAATTGGTCAATCATTAATATTTAAATTTTCACCTTCAATTTATCTTAAACGCACACACAACAAGTATATAGGAAAGCTTATTGTTGAGTAAAGCTTTAATCACCTCAACATAATATATCAACTGGTAAATTCCCCACTTTGCGGTATACTCGCATATATACGAGATATTCGCGCCATAACACAATTATATAAATAATTCTAATTATATTCGTTAATGGTTTTGTTTTATTTTAGGTTTTGTTATAAATTAAATAGCCGAAAATAAAATTTGTTTTAATATAATAAATAAATAAAATTATATAATTTTAATTTAAATAAACAACTTTAGCGGATGCATTTAATTTCATGGTTCTTGGGAAATGTAATTAAGATTTTTTCGTCTTTCTTTTTAAAAATATATTTAAGAGAAACAAAAACTTTTGTTTAAACAAATTATTGTGTACTGTACCACATAATGGCCGACCTCATAAAATAATATTCCTCCACAACCCAAACTCACCTTAAAAGGACTTGCATGCTTCAGGTCAACGTTCCGAATTGTACACGACTCTAAATCAAGAGAATAGTATTGTGACAAGGCCACAATGACGCAAACTAGTCGCACGGTTCCAAATACAGTTGACAAAAAAATTTCACCCACGACCAAATCGTTCTTAATTTGTGATTCTGTTTAGCTACCGATTTACATACGCGAATGTGAATATATGTTAATCGAATTAGTTTTAACAAGAATTACGAATTAATCATCCCAAAAAATTAATAAACGTAAATTAAATTTCTCCACGCACAGGAATTCGGAAATTCTTACAAAAATCGAAAAAACGAAAAAAAAAATTAATTTAAAAATTTAGATTCAAATCAAGACTCAAGGATGTTAGGTCTAGTAAAACGTACACGATGACTTGCAATTTCAATATAATATTCTAAGAGTCGGATCGTTTCTTATATATTTTTTTTAAGGATTCTTCTCGTACGTTGTTGTTGTTGTGTGTGTAAGGTGTGAATATTTAATTTATTATTAATTTTTATTTTTGTGTTATTAAATATTTTGAACGAAGCCGTCTTTAATCTTTGCCGAAATCTTTATATACACTCAAACCAGGTATGAATAAAATTTATTGCAGAGGTGTTAGACGAACATGGCGTGTCGGTGTCTTGATTGATATTTTGATAATTCGTTTTGGCTACTGAAAAAATGGTTAAACATGAATTAGATTTTGATCAATAGATGAATCGTGTGTTTGTTGTTTGGGGGCGATTATATAATGGCGCAAGAAGTTGTTTTATTTGAATATCCTCGTGTAAAAACAAAATGCAGAGTATATAATATAATTCTAGATAATAAACATGTTGTTACAAACATAAATGTCGAATAGATAAGATTATATTATACAAAATGGCTCTAAATCGGTTCACAATTGCTGCACCAGTCGGTCCAAATTAAGACTCATAGAACGGAACCGATTTATCGTATTGACGGTGTTTCATACATGCATGAATGTCTAACGCTTTAGTTTATGACAGTTTAAGATTTTTCTATGCTCGTCAGCATTTTAGACTCGTATACTTTTATACTTCTCAAAAATAGGTGCGCTCAAACAAGAACTGTTCAAATTTTCTTTAGACAACGAGAATTATGTTGATTTATATCATTTATCAGAACAATGATTGTGGTTAGAACACTGCGGCATGGAACGGGAGGTACCGGGTTCGAATCCCGATAGGGGCAGGATGCGAAAAGGGATTTTCACCATCGATCGTCTGGGGCGGTACGATCGGTGGTGAGAATGAACTCATCTGTGATCCAGTTGAGGTTAGAATCCGTGTGCCGTCCCATCTTCCAGGTCAGTACTTTAGGCTGGCATGGAGCTATGCAATGTGATGATGGTTTCTACGTTAATCGGACCTATATAGCTGGAACGTACAGTAATATAGTGCACGAAGCCACAATGGGCCATTAGAGCCTGAGTGACAGACAACACTACAACCAAAAAAAAAATACAGTTTCATAGCTAACCAAATGATTGTAAATTAAATTTTCATAGTTTAAGATTGATTGAATATTTATAGGTAAGCGGTTTATCACCTCGGCGAAACATCGCAATTCACAATATACGAATCTATAAATTCGCTTCTGTATTGTTAACTAAATGATTTATTCTCATATTTATCAAGAATAATTCGCAATGACTGCTTGGCTTATTACTTCGAATCTGTGGATAGTATATCACAATACCTTCACTCAATACATCCCAATCAAGCCCCATCGATTTCCATTTTCAGAGTTATGAATCTAAGGCCAGCTGTGGCCTCCAAGAGACCTTTGTCGATAAATTAATCATGGTCTTGTAAACTTTTTACCATATCTTTATGCGAAAAACTTCCATTGGTATTTCTATGAAACATAAAAGAAAACACTTTTGATAAATTACGATGGCGTCTCGACGGTAATTCCTGTTACCAGGTTGAATATCCATCTTAATATGTTAACATCTTATCTTGCAAGAGTACAATCGACAGGTTACGGGATTGGAACGGTATTTTTTGACTATCACTGGATTCTTGTTTACGACAGCTTTTGCATATAGCTGAAACCGACATACCCGTGATCAATACGGGTATGTCGGTAACTCTTGTTATTAATACTCTCCGCATAGACTACACTGCTTTGAATCACGATCTCTATTTCAGGTTCAACTGATGACCTTGACGATACCAGATATCTTGGGGTTTATTGGAAAATTAAAGCCATTTTGGGACTTAGAGTGTATGCCTGGGAGGGAATGTCACAATGTGCCAGTAAGGACGAAAAAAATTCGTGAACAATCACTGATTACACAAAAGCCTTCTGCATATCAGTCTTTCAATAATTCGTTCGATTATTTACGACTACCGCCAAGCTTTTTGCTAATGGCAGCTCCATGCATGCCTACATCGATCACCTCAATGCATATCGTTGTACTCTTCTACATGATTTTCAATTCATTAACATTGTGCCGATTTTTTTAAGGAAAGGTTGTGTGGATGGATGCTATCAGTCAAGCGAAGCAACTATATATAAGTTTAGTCATCTGGAGTGTCTCGCACAATTGTTACTGTAGTTGATGTAATAATATTTATTACCTGATATAATATTTTTTGTTACAATCAAGAAAAAAGTAATAAGAGACACCTTGAGTATTTTCATTCGCTAGAGCTATGAATAATAATATCTAAATATAAATAGTAAATAGTAAATTCCGAATTCATAATATTTATTACTTCGAGAATTTTTGACTGGTCTTATGCCAGTGCCGGTAATATCTTTAGAAAATCATATCACACTGGCCATTCAAAAATTATTTTTCAGCTTGCATGGCCAATATATTTTCCTTCATCGCCTTCATATTACATTATAGTTAGACCACATACTATCCATAATAAGCACATGAAGTGTGCTGGTGTTAAGAGTTTGGTAATTAGAAGACTACTTGATCAGATATTTGGAGAAGTTTAATTATTTTCAAAAATTGGTATACTTTTGTGTGCCCGAACATTTTTTTATTTTCTCTGTAACTCAGACTCGATTGGCCCATAGTGGCATTCACTGCCAAACGAACGATTTTTAGTCCTTAAATCTGTTTGTTCTTCGAATGAAGGGTAAGATATGTTGTTGTGCAAAAATACAAAGCAATGTAGTTTTTGCAAATAATATGCAAGATAGGAGCACAGGAAGTACTGAACAGGTTTTGCTAGCCCTACCCTACATTGTTCAAAGTTTGTGATGACTTAAAGAATAGTGTCCAGTGACAATATCAAGCAAGAAAATTAAATTACAAAATTCAAGGAGAACTAGGATCGTTTTTGGTCAATTGTCTCATGGAATATTTTGAATAAGTGACTTAACAATTAGTTTTCCCATTTCTCTTGCTAAAGATCGTTAAGTGATTATTATTGATATCTCTCTTAAGATATAAAAACATCACATCTAGGGCTTGCTCACAAAAGTGGAATATGTGCTAACTGAAACTATTTCAATTTGTTATAATATAAGCATTTGGCTAGAAAAAATCTGTCGGACCTAGAAATCGGTTATAAAAGGTCTACAAAAGTCACGTCTAGATGTCATTAATAAATAATTCTTTAATAGCAACATTTTTCAGATTCGCTATTTTTGACATTTGTGAAGTAGCAAGACGTAGTATTTTAACTCATTAAAGTTAATCAAACTTATTAAAATCATGGTCCAAATTTCAAGACTAGTTTTGTTAATGAGAAGGTCTGGTAGACCAAAATAGAGCGTCCACTGTGAGAATACTGCTGCTGTCGCAGAAAGTGTCAGGGAGAAATTTTCAACTTCGATATTGCGATTTACTCAGGAATTTGGAACGCATTTGCATTATAGCTTCCTTACAAACTTCAATTAAAATAAACAGATCACCGCTTAACTTTCATCAATTAATTGTTAGAACATGAGGCTGGTTTTGCACACAAAATCATCCTCAGTGATGAAACTCATTTCGCGTTGGATAGTTCGTCAACCAACCAAATTGTCGTATTCGGGAGAAGAAAATCCTCGAATAATTTCAGAAAAATTATTATATTTATAAAAATGCTGATGTTGGTTTTGGCTGGCAAAATCATTCTTCGAAGAATGAAAGCTGTTACTCCAATGGAGGACAAATTATTAGAGGACGCTATTGACAAATAGACACACAGTAGTCTATGTTACAGGTCGATTAATTTCGTTATAATGACATAAACAGACCTCTCAAATCATACAACTTATCGCCATTAGATAACCTATACTTTGGGATTTTATGAAAAATACATTTTATGTGAATAAACCAACAACAAATGCATTGTTGAAAACAAACCTACGGACCGAAATTGATAAATGAATGCGTTTATGTGTGAGTACTGTAGACATGTTGGGATTAAAAGCCATAATTTTGCAAAAAAAGTGTTCTTATTTTATTTAAAAAAAAATCTAGCTATAGGTGCGACTTTTGAAATACCGTTTATTTAAGCAAAGTGATCACATTGACATCGTATTATTATACGCAAACTGATGATGAACAATATCAAGACTTAAAACGAGAAAGAATTCTACTCCAAAAATGAAACAGTTCAAATATCAATCTTTAAATCTAACAAGCACGCTTGAAATCCAGAGTCGGAGCAGAGCTTTTACAAACATACATTTTACAAACAACAGTTCGAGAAGCAAATAAATAATTAAAGTTTTTCCAAGTCGATTAAGATCTCAATTCGTTTCAATTATAAAAATTTTTAATGACAAAGGATCCATTAAGTCAGTGTTTTTTCAAAAGCTTTTACTATTCATGAATATACATCTGCTTTAAAAACTGTATACTTCGTTTTGAGCTTTGAAACAATGCATTGCCTGTCGGATTAACCGGTTGTGTCCGTCTGTCTCAAAGTAACATTACTTACCAGTATTTTGTATTCATACATGAGTATGTAGCAGAGATGTGACAATGATGCTTCCAATATGGTAATCATTTTGTGAATCATTCCTACCCAATAAATTCATTGTATACAGAGGAAGACGGACTAGATATAAGTCAGATGATCTGAGGAAAATACAAGATAAAAAGTCAATGAGAGACTGATTGATGCCAGGACTGAAGGAATAAATATTATAATTGATGAAGGTCTGTCTTGAAATAGTTAGTGCCTTATAAAGCCTCTCGGTGCCACAGTTCCACATTAAAATTGCTAGCTTCATTACAATATGATATTTTGGAACATTATATCATAAAAGATGTCCTTCCACTACTTTTGGTTATAGATCATGTATAATGTAGCATCTTGATAAAATAATAAATAATAAGAAATTCTAACAACCCCTATGACCATTATAACCGAATCGAAAGCGCGCAAAGAGGCAACAGGCGGCCGATAAGGTGATGGCGTTTGTATTTTGGGAAGGCTGAAATGAAACGGCCACATGTGCAAAAACAAAATGGGTCGTTTCACCATGACAATGCACCGTGCACAGATCGATGTAAACAATGGCAAAATTGAATGAATTTGGTTCAAATTGCTCGCAGTGGCTTTTTACTGTTTTCAGATCTCAAGAGAATGCTGACTAGAAAGAAATGTAAGTCCAATTATGAATTAATCGCTGAAACTGATCCTTTTTTGACAAGCAAGAGAAATCGTACTATAAAAGTGGTATCGCAAAGTTGGAAAATCGCTATACTCGTTGTATCGTCCTCGAAGGCAACTATATTGAATAATAAAGTTTTGTCAACATTTTGTTTTTTACATAAGTTGGCTTTAAATTAACAGGCCAAAAGGCACCAAGAGCTGGATATTAGATAATAGGCTGCCACTCGATGGTATTTGAGTCATATATCAAATTTTGAAACTATATTAACTGGAATAATAAAAGCAGTCGTAAACTGGAATATATTTCTTTAAGAGTATGTAGAGCTTTTTTCACAACATGATCTTGCTGTCGTCGATTTTATATTTCCCTTCGAATTTTCGCTTTACTCTCCGATTGATGGAACCACAGCAAGCAGTCCGGTAGTTCCAATTTCGATATAAGCATAAGATCGGTATCATATCGGTCATAACACCGTTAATAGCCAATCATATACTAACAATTCAATAAATTTAGCAATTACGCCAATTAGCAACGCGCGTTCATTTTTAACTCAAATTTACAGCTCGAGCTAAAGATATAATTTTCTTAAATCGAAAAAATAAAAAAAAAGCGATTTCGATGATTTCGATTTTTTTTTTAATAGTACAACGATTAAAGTTATTAAGTTAAATCATTCACCTATAACAAACTATTTAATTATAATATTGTAGTTTTTTTTGATGAATGAATAAAATCCAAACGTAAGAAACAAATTATATCATTGTAATCGAATTTAAGAATTGGACTGCGCCGATGATACGTGTATGGGATACAGGCAGAGGAGATACAGATCATCTTTTTCTTAAATCGAAATTTGATCAAACGATTGAAAAAAATTGTGTTGTGTAATGTACATGTATCGTTTTACATGTTATTATATATATATTATGTATGTATCTACAAGAAATACAACAACAGCAACAACAACAAATAAAATTATAAATTCCGGATATAGAAAATTAAATTCATTGATAAATAAGAAATTAATTATTTTTGGATTTTAATGATTATATATAATTTATTTACACTCTCAAGATTTTGTTATTTAATTTCATTCATGAACAGTCTAATCTATTCATTCATAAAATAAAATAATAAAAAAACTTAAATTAAAAGTGTTTTATGAATGATTTTTTGTTTTGTTTTTGTTATTTATCTTAAAACTTACATATACGGTATAATAATGATGGCTGTAATTGAAGAATTTCGATTTAAATTTGGTTTGGTTTTTTGCTACTTGCTTTTGTAATTTGATATATATGGTATACACGATATATACGGAAATGATTTTTAATTAGTATTGGATCGATTATAATATCGATAGATTTGATGTGAAATTGTTTTAATATAGTGTGTATGCGGTAGGTGGATGCTGCAATATGTGAATTACATGCATATTATTTCATTCGGTAGCGAATCAAAATTAATTTTTTTTTTAATACTATGCCGACGTGTGTCGTGTGTTGAGTGCATTTTCCGCGAAATTATATTATATACATGCAGAGTGCTGTCAATGAACCGCTAAACCAATTTCAACTTTTAAATTATCATGATGATTTTTTATTCGTTCGTCGTTACAAGACTTTTATATTTTGTCTAATCAAACTAAACAGATTATTCTGTCGCATTTAAATTGTTTTTAAACAAAAAAATATATGTTAACAGTATAACCTCGGATTACGCAGTACAGTAAATATTAGACCAATTGCAAGTAAGGATACCAAGAACTTATATGGTTTGGGAGCGCCAACCACAACACGGCTTAAGGATATTTTCACAATTATTATGATCATCAGAATGGTGGAGAATCGGATATCAGTTTGATGTTGCCTATTTCTTTCAATTAGGATGTAAATATGGACTAATCAATGTTAAAGTTCACGCACTGATCAAAAAATTATTATTTGTAGAGCTAGAAGACATCATTAATAACATCTTGTTATTTACCGTCACATATCGAGCATAAAGGTTTGATCACAGTTTGTAGACCAAACGGAACACTCGACATAGCTTAACTGGTCATTTTTAAGTTGTCAATTCCGTACAATTTATACTGCAGTTAAATGTCACGTGACAATTTTTTATATTGTTCTAAGATTCTCAGCAAAACTAAATTTTTGATCGTCTTAAATATACAAGAGTTTAACTCTTGACCACACTTTGAGAACAAATTATATACGTTTAATATAGAAAAACGAACAAGAACAACGACTGGAATGGTGATACATTGAATCATAATCTTACTTCCTATTTATCGATTGGCTGCCACTTAGTAGAGTACCACAAGAGAGACGCTCTACTACAGAGCTAGTGGAGCGCTGGTAAACTCTAAAATCAGCATTAATCGGTGAAAAAAATCCTAAGTTTAAAATGAATGGTTTTACGATCGGTACCACTAGTGTCGATCATAAAATATACGTGGCCACATTAAAACTTGAATTGAAAATCATCTTTCAAGCAGCTAGTGTTGGAGACAAGAATCTTGAACCGGCAACTTAACTACAACATGATGTATGACAATCCTATACTTTCAAAATCTTTTAAAAATTGAACTGACGTAATTTCCCCTATTAAAGCTGTAGGGGGATTTTTGGTCTATACCTCACATAGTAAAGTAAGTCGGTGATGCTACCAATTGAAAGTTCAAAAATGATCATGTTCCCGCTCAAGACGGAATTCCTACCAAATTTCTTAAATATAAATAATAAGATACCGTTCGTGCCTCAATTTTATCAAACAGGCGCTCGAGCGTGAGATTGAAATGGAAATAATCGAAATAACAAATTTTATATTTAATAAATTAAGCCGAGTGCTTAGCTGGTTGAGAAAATTATTTACTCTTCAGTGCCCGTTTTCAAACAGCGCTAAATAATGTGGATACAAAAATTTATAAATATGAGCCAATGTAAAACAGTTACAACAACTAGAAACATTTTGGTACCGAGAGAGGATCTGAGAATGACCTGTTTTGGATGAACCTCTAAATCAACCCATCGTAGATTGTGATAGTATCAATACCAACCGAATATATTTAGATGGCTTAGCAACGTTGTAAGACCACCAACAAGCCAAGAATTGTAAAAGTTATTCAAGTGGCGACATTTAACACGATCTGCGTGATATAGGATGTGAAACCTGGTGTTAACGACTCATAATACGAAAGAACTTAAACGCAGTAAATTCTTACAATGGATCAGAGAAAGAGAGAGGGAGAGAAACAAAGAGAGAGAGAGAGAGAGGAAGAGGGAGAACGCTAAATAGAGAGAGAGAAATAGAAAGAGAGAGAGAGAGATAGAGAGAGAAGGTGAGAGAAAAAAGAGAGCAAGAGAGAAGTAGAATCGTTTGTAAAACCTGTAAAAAAAAGATCGTAATTTGCAAGTATTGAATGTTGCGCAAATCGACGTTCTACTGTAGACATATATTTTTTTGGGTGATCCGAGACAAATTTTTAAATTTCCGATCAACAAGAAAAAAAATTATAAATTATAAATTTTTTTGATCATGAATTGAATTTTAGTTTTCATTCAAATGTTTATTATTATTATTATTAACAACAAAAAAAAACGCGAAATAACAAAAAATAAAAAATTTAACAAGATAAGTTGGTTATGGTTCATTGAATTCAGATGAAAAGTGGATGGATCGAGTTGAAGTTTTCTAAACAAAAAAAAAATACAACTTTTGATTGACATAAAAGGTACAACAGAATCCATTGAAATGTTGAACCGTGACAAATTAAGCGGCTACTTTGTTACCCAAAGAATTGAAACGTCATCATTCGGTATGCCCATCTCGATATATAGATATATACAGTGAGTATATGTAGCGCAGGTGCCCAACAATGTGGGCGGTCATCGATATATAGAAACGGCTTTGTGTGCTACTTCAAATCGTATTTACTGTCGTTCCGTAATTTGTTTTGTATAAATTACCAAAATTCGTGAAAACATACAAAATTTATTTTGAATTAATAACTAAAATTTAAATTCAAATTTGGGCAACAAAATATATTAACTACGACTATATATACTGTATATAGTGTGAACTCTATTTATAAATTATACTTATTTTTATGTTTTTTAATATATTTCAAATAACAAACAATTTATTGTTTAGAATTTTAAATTAATTTAATATTATTTTTGTCAAAAAAATAAAACAAAACATAAATAAAATTATAATAAAATGAAATCATGATTGTTGATAAGTGAAGTCTTTAAAACTGCATATATATGTTAGTAAAAAAATATTTAAAATTTAAATAAAAATAATAAAAATAGACGAAAACAATTTGGATTTTATTTTATTTTAATTTATTTATTTATTGTTTTTGATGAATAAATTTTTTATTTTATTTAGACTCCATCAAATTTTTTTGGAAATAAATGAATGTAGGGATCAATTTTTTGATGTCTCCCGTAAATTTATTGGCTAACCCTTTCGTATCTTGATTTGTATAATACATACGTATACACATTTCATTCCAATGGATAACAATACGACTCTTGGGTTAATATAAACATACATACTTAGACATAAATTTCCAATTTTAATTTAATTTAATTTTTTCAGTTTTGATAAATTTTGGTTGCTCTTGGTCTGACATTCAAATTACATAGACTAGATAATCGTATCAAATTTATTGTATTATTAATTCATATAAGGTAGTTACGTCATTGAATAAATTGTTATTCAAAATTTCAAAAAACTTATACGATAGGACCAGTAAGAATTTTGGTTTATTCTAGACCATATAGAGTAGTCATACATAGTAATCGCTAAAACTGAGGCCTATTTGACAAGAAAGAGAAATCGTACTATAAAAGTGGTATCGAAAAGTTGGAAAATCGTTAGTAACTATGTTGAATAATAAAATCGAATTTTGAGTTTTTTCTTACTTATCGTACGGTCTTAATGAATGATCTTAAGCCACGTCCAAAAGGGTTGATGGTCTAGAATCAAAAATAGTGTTCCAACGCGTTTAAGTCTCTTAAGTAATGACATCGAACAAGATCTGCGTGATGTAGGTTGTCGAAACATGGGCTTACGAAAGTGGGAGAGAGAAAAAGAGAGAGTGAGAGTGGGAGAGTGGGAGAGAAAGAGAGAAGTTTTGTTTGTAAAAACTGTGTAAATAAAGGTATTGTAACTTATTGAATGTTGCGCAAATCGACATTTTACTGTAGACATATATTTTTTTTAGGTGATCCGAGACAAATTTTTAAATTTCCGATCAATTAATTTTAATACAAGAACTTGGAGTCAAACAAAAATACCTTGGTTATGTCAACTTCAATTATGTAAATTGTGTGCAATCTTGTGACTACATATACATACAGGAAGGGCCGTACAGATAGGCAGACATGTAACGAAGATTTTCTACAATAATATTAGACTGTAACAGACCAGACAACTTACAACAGATAGATGTGGATTTTTAGGGGTTCGTTCCCTATTTATTCAAGAAACGGAAGGTATCCAATTTTAAATTTGAGATTCACAAGCTATGTGCTTCAAATGGAAAAAAGCAGCCCAATTTAAATAATTGAAAGATTAAAATTTAAAAAAATACTTGGGGAAAATAATTGTCAATTCCGGTGAAGGTTTCAAGAAATAGTTCGTGATGCTACAGTGGCAGATTATGAATAGTTATTGGTATACAATTATTTCGGATGAATGAAAAAAGGTATATTGCTTGAAAAGTCTTATTGCTTTAAACGAGAGCAACCGTTGCAGGGAGTATAACCCGTCTCATGTAATCCAATTTTAAAACCATTTAAAGGGACTTCAACGTTATTAGTCTGAGAACTATTAATTTTCCCTATAATTATACTGTCATCATGGTTGAGCTTAGGCGAAAATTTAAATAATCTTGATATAGTATCAAGCTAGTAAGTTGCTGTATGTAACTCCGAGATGTTATTTAACCAACTACTTAGTGGTAAATATTGTCATTTAAGTGAATCTAACACCAATCCCCAATAGTAAGATGAAGTTGGACGAGGCCATGCATAATTTTATATGTACGGTATTTAGTATATTTCTATAATCTTCTCACTTTTATGATATATACAGATGTGTCTGGATGAAGCAAATTCTGCTCATAAGTAGGCAGTTTAAGGGTCGGGAATGTTAGTGATATATAAGTGCATGAATAAACAATGGTGATTATAGTTAAAAAGAAAAGGTATTCACTTTTGATTATTCGAATGTTGATATGGTTGATTCTTGGTATTCAGGTCTGCTTGGGAAATAGTTTGCTTTTAAAGTTTACTCCTTTTATTTGATCGAACTTTATAATCACAAAACCTTTTCAGAATATTAACAAACAAGAAATTCAAAATGTCCAATATTATACCAAAATGGAGCCACACTTTATTCTTATATAGTATCCAAGTCAACGCTGACCAGCTACAATATAGTTCAAGCATTATCACAAAATTTGACAGATGCACTTAAAAAATCAAACTGGATTCTTATATCGTAACGTTGAATTGACTACTGGAATGGTAAATAATTCCAGATAAAGACCGAAAAGCTCATTCGTCATAACAAAGCTCTTTTCGCGAGTCAGACATACCTGTGAAGTTGGTTTGCATACTCGTGTGTAAACTTGTAGCTTCAAACGAGCTCATAGTAACATGGAAATATACTCAAACCTTGTATGTTGTTCTTTCCAGACAGAGCAACATACAACCGGGTGTGCAAAATTTAATTTATTGAAATATACATATATCTAACACTAAGCATATGTTTATATATAGCCACGGGTGATAAAGGATGGACTAAAACCAAAATAGTTCTAAGACGAAGATTTCATAATCTTATACTAAAGAGTTATACAACGCAGTAGGTGAATGCCGACCATAAATGTGACGGGTTGGTGACATCAGATCGACCGCCATTACCGAAATGATATTTTAAATTAATGAGATTCCCTGCTATGTTTGTTATCCCGGTTCTAAACTCAACCAATATCTTCTTTTTCATGTCCCACAAGATAATTTTCCATCCAAGACTTACTTTTTAGTATAACCAACCGAAAGTTTTTGCAAGTCCACAATATAATAAAAAATAAGGATTTATTTTGTTTCTATGCTAAACGAGAAATAATTCGTCGCGCGACGGCTCAATACAGATGCGAAGTGTACCACTACGGGAGAAGGTGAAAAAAAAATACAGACCGACATTGAAAAATTTTTTCCAGGTTTAGAGGTTGTTTAATTTGTTTTAACAAAACAAGAAGACACGAGGCGAGATGATGGAGAGTTTAAGTGCGGGCCTCCACTAAATAACATTGAGGGAAACAAAAACGTGAGTAAAATAAAAATTGTGAAAAAATTGGAGAGTCTAGTGATGATTAGGCCACAGTTCCTGTATATTTTTCTTTGCGTGAAATATTTTTTGAATTAAGCTTTTTTTTGGTTGTAAAACAAAGAGCGTAGAACACCGGGGTTACCACCCGAAATGGTATATATGATATATGATTGCGTCTTATTGCCTTTTTTAAAATTTGTTTGTGTTCCGTGTTGGTGATCTCCTTGCGATCGTGTGCGTAACCCCGCCCGAGTTTTCCTGCTCCACTAGTAACGTGCCGGTAGACTGGCGTCCAAATTGTTTTTTTTTTCATCCGAAACCAAAATATAATTTGAGGCACGTTACCAAGCAACACCAAATTGTTTTGTACATTGGTGTTGAAGATACCAACACTTCTAGAGGAGTTCATTTCCCACTCTAACCACATAAATAAATCAAACGTCGTATCGAAATTTTGTTGCTGGTTGTAGGTCGATCATAATAGACCTTAATATGCAATGTTCCACCACTGATTGAAGCAGTAAACAAAAACATCTGAGCTTGAGAAAAATAAGCTTTCATTTATGTAGAAATAACACGAGCTCGGTAGATTTTAATTCGTCAATGGTTACTGGCATACTTTAGTAAGCCAAGAGAATCAATCCAGACGATTTTAAACGCCAATTTATTTTGCAAATTTACATAAAAACTGTTCGCCAAACCCCCAACACGATGATGTTGCGGCTTAAGATTTTGATCTAATTAGTAATTATATATAATTTTTATTAGTAATTTTATATAATCATTTTATTCTTAAACGACCATCATTTAACAATTAATTCAGAACTGGCACGGACATATGGGTAGCGATCTATCTCGAGAAAACGAAAAGATTGTCATAAAGCATTAGGCACGTAGATCCCAACAGTACTAGAGGAATAACCACTATTAACCAAATTGACGACTCGTTTTGAATAGGTGGAAGAGTTACCTGGCTTGCTAATTACCTGGCTCGTTAAATCGTTAATTTTTCTGATAAATCCAGTGAAGTTATTCTATTAATTGGTGTTGATCACTTTTTAATGCAATACTCGGTGGACGGATTAAAACCAGTCAAACGGATCCTGTCTTTCTAAATAGCGTGTTGCAATAGGTAACATCATGAATATTGCGATAAAAGATAGAGATTCAATGTGGTGTGGCTCGAGTTCAGTACATGATTTTAATATAGATTACATCCTAGCAAGATTTTGAATACTCAACTCAATTTCCAACGAGATTTAAGCTTTACTCCAAGAGGTAGGACTATGCGGTCATACGTTTGCGGTACCTGTCAAACCTTCATGTCATGTTCTCCACTAAATGTTACATAAATTATCTATATAGACGGAAATTCGACCTACTTTCATTTCAACTATAAACCTTTAAATGGATGAACTGAATCCCGAACGAGTGTCAACTTATTCGTGGTAATGAATAAACTGGTAAAATGACCCCGTTGCACCATTCATAACCTCGATTAGTGGTGGGTATATATGAAGTCTCACGCCTGAAAAAAAATAAATAAAATCAACTTTCATTACGCGCTCGCATATCACAACTATGTTTTGCGTGTTCAAACTACATATTTTATGTGAATTTACGGCAAAGAATTTCATAAATAATTTTTTTGCACGATTAATATTTATTACTTCAAATTGCATATTTTAATACCATAATCTCGTTATTAACATTTAAAGAGATAGTTGCCATAATTTTGTATTCACTCGAAGTCTAGTTATTATTGTACAACATTTAAGATTATGCAAATTAGGTTGTTAGATATAATTTCATTTGTAATCACAATATATACCTTTCCTCACCTTATGCGCACCCGTCTTACCAAACACTATATCGTATACTCATTCATAAAAATTATGAATTTAACCGAAATATAATTCATACTGTCAAAATGGGTAGATGCGATAAGATCTTATTAAATTAAATATCATATTTCCTGCGTACACGATAACCATCTCGTATATGGCTTTCAAAACCCCATCAACAACTTATGAATGAAAATGCTTGTAAATATTGGTATTATGTGTACCCGACTGTATACAACGCATATGGATATAAACCGGCGTATAATTATAGTATATAGTGTTGTTGATAGGCCTCATCATATCAAAACACAACGACTATATATGTGTGAACATAAATGCTTGTTAAGGTAATTTTTTGGATAAAATTTATCGTTAATTTCAATCTCATCTGGGTTTTTGTGTCCAAACTGTTTTTTAGGAATATACAATATATATAGAAACATGGGTCATTTGTCATTTTGATTGGACACACCTGTTGTTTTATATGTTAGTTGGTCGTTTAATAGTCTGTACGAGTGTGAAGTGTATATATGTACGGTTCGCGGTTCCCTGTACATTTGTATATACAATATAATATTAATCTAAATATAATTAGCCGAGTGTAAAAAAAAGAATTAATTAAACCAAACCGGATTATCCTCCCTCGTCTTAATATTTATCGATTATAACTCGTCATTAAGAATTTTTCCTAATTCCGTTTTCCACAATTATATTATTGTTTTGAGTCATTAGTGTGTAAAAATAGAAGGCCTACATTACGCACACATACACACACACAAAAAACGTTCTGAGTAATAACAATAACCATTTCATTTCTTAATGATCATTGTATGTAATAATCTTAAATGACCATAAATTATCATTATTAGATTCTTGTTACACTATATCCAAAATGTGTATATTCACCGAGTCGATTTCGACATCCCCATCCTAAATACATACAACGATGTAATGTACGTAACCGAACGAAACGAATTATGCAACACTCGAACATTTCGAGTAGTGAAAATATTTAACAATTATTATGAGTGTATTAATCAACCTGACCAGATTTATAGAAAAAAATAAACCGTATGCACGTCATTGCGAACCCCTCATATATACCAAATATATAAATATATTGCGGTTTGAAGTGGTTGGAAAATGATTGACTCGAAGTGGAATTACATGATGCGTGCTACAAAATGAAAACGTAAATTTCTACTTCATTTGGGTTTTAAGAACCCATCGAGTAAGTATGTTCACAATAGTCTTGACTTTATTACATATACCAAAATATATACTGTGTGTGGAGGGGTGATAATTTATGTATACATATAAACGATGATGTATGGTCAGACGTCATATAAAATTTTCAATATACATTTGATTGATATAAATCATAATAATGTGTTTGTGCTATATAATGTAAATAAATCAAAAACTATTCAACCGTTTTCGTAAATAATAAAAAAAATTTTTGTTTATAATATTTCTAATACATAATATAATTTACCATATTTCCAGGATTTTCAATTTTTTATTATTTATTATTCAGCTGTACCGGAAAATCGAAAAAAATGCGCGAAAAATATTTATTTTATGGTTCTTTGAAAATTATGATTTGGTTTTATATAAATAAGACAATGGTGAATGGCTTTTGTAACGAGTTCCCAATATTACTACATATATAACAGCTAGAGCCCTTCGATGATATTACATATATTTACAATTGGTTTATAAGTAGTTCTGAAATACAGTAGAGTCTCGATTCTTCGAGAGATTGCTCATCAGTTTGAACGAGCAACAAAATTGATAAACTTGCCCAGTTAGATGTTTACCACTTGTTGCCAGTATGAATTCATTTTTTGATCCGCGGATTGATGAATAAATCACTAATTTCAGAATTCCAGTTAGCAATTCTTACACACTATTTACGAATTGCTACCTGGAATGCAAATGGTCTTGCGTAACGCATTTCAGAATTAGAAGTATTTTTAAACACAAAACAAATTGATATATGCTTAATCTCAGAAAGTCACTCTACTAGAATCTCGTATTTTAAAATTCGTGGATACTAGTGCTATCAAGCTCTTCACCCAGCAGAAAGAGCTAGAGGCGGGACAGCAATCTTCATCAAGGAAAATATTAAATATCAAGAAGAACTAAAAGTAGACGAATCAGCTATTCAAGTAGCAACTGTTTCTATTGAAACCAAAAACTACAAGAGCTACACTATATCAGCAATCTACTGTCCACCCATATATAACCCAAATAAGGGAGGCTACATTAAACTTTTTAAATCGCTTGGTAACAATTTTTGGGGATCAAATAGACAGGACATTAAAATGTGAATTCCACTCCAGTAGAAAGCCAACCTACCGGACTACGGATGTAAATAAACCTCCTGATCTTCTAGACTTCTATATATCAAGAAGTATCTCCGAAAAATACTTAGTAGTCAAAAATGAGGAAGGACTGTCATCGGATCACTCTCTAGTTATGATGAAAATAAGTTCCACGGGAATAAGGAAACCAAGCCCTCCAAGACTAAAAAATAACAAAACAAACTGGGAATACTTTCGCCAGCTAGTCGAAGAAAGCGTCAATCTACAAGTGCCGTTCTCGAAAGCTTATGATAGAATAAGGGCTGGATAATCTCATTAAAAGTATACAGATAGCGACATGAGAAAGCACCCCCATTCATCAAGGTATAATACAGAAAAGTATAAGCTACCCAGTTAAAGTGAGAGACTTATAAAAGGGATCAAGAATGAGTCAGTAGCTAGCTTTCTCAGTAACCCGACAGGTAAACCTGACACGGACTATTCGTTGTGGAAGGCCACTAAAAGTCTGAAAAGACCTAGACTGCAAGTGCCACCCATACAAAAAGTTGATGGAACCTTTTCTCGCAGCGAAAGCCTGATCTTTTTGCCGGACACCTAGAAATTACCTTCAAACCACCAACCGGGCAGGCAGAGAATGTATATTTAACACAGATAAGCAAAATAGACGAGGTACTTGTCCTACCGCAGTCACTGTGAAAGAAATCAAACAAGAAGTAAAAAATCTTAAGGATAAAAAAGCTCTTGGATACGACCTGATAACAGCAAAAATAATCAAAGCACTACCAGAAAAAGCACTACGGAAACTACAGCACATAATCAATGCTGTCCTTAGGCAAAATTATGTTTTGAGACAGTGGAAAGTAGCAGAAATCATAATGATTCCTAAGCCTAATAAACCGTTAAATTACAAAACATCATATAGGCCAATCTCTTTGTTAACAACCACATCAAATATTTTCAAAAGATTGTTTCTCAAGAGACTAAAGCCAATTATAGAGAATAGAAAACTTATACCATAACATCAATTTGGGTTTCGAGAAGGCCACTCAACAATAGAACAGGTACATAGGATCACTGATACGATTGAAGAGGCTCTGGAAGAGAAGAAGGTATGTTCAGCAATATTCTTAGACGTAGCCCGAGCATTTGATAAGGTTTGGCATCACGACCGTTACTATAATATCATATAAATGACCGTTACTTTCGGATGAGACAAGAAGAAGAGTACTCAAAATTAAAGAAAATATTTGCAGGAGTCCCGCAAGGTAGTGTGCTTGGTCCTGTGTTATACCTTCTGTATACAAATGATGTACCAAATATAGAAAAAGCCAGAATAGGGACATTTGATGACACTGCAATTATGACCACTGATACTAGTATTTTTGAGTCTACACGGAAACTACAAAATGCTGTTAACGCAGTGAACACTTGGACAAAAGCTTGGAGAATAATGCTTAACGAATCAAAATCAACACACATAAACTTTACCAACAAGAAAGTTGAATATATCCCGATTAGACTGAATGCCCAAAAAATTCCATACTTTGTCAGAGTATAATACAGCGAAATACCTTGGCATGACACTAGACACTAAGCTCAGATGGACTATATCAAAAAGAAAAGACAAGAATTGAATTTTAAATTCAGAAAAATGCAGTAGCTTATTGGAAGAAACTCTGAGCTGACAACAAGCAAAACAAACTACTATAAACAATTCCTCAAACCTATCTGGATACACGGCATTCAACTTTGGGACTGTACAAAGAAAAGTACAGTTAAGATCATACAAACATTACAAAACAAAGTACTACGAAGCATTGCCAATGCTCCATGGTATATTAGAAATGACAATCTCCATCGAGACCTTAAGATACAATACGTCTATGAATATTTCGATTTATACAAGGAGTCATAAACTGCGATTGCAGCGGCATTACAACGAGGAGCTGCGGAACCTACTGGATCACACCAATGATGTGTTTGTTTGATTTTTATCGTTCCAATCTGTTATGGGGCTCAACACTGATCGTAATCAGATGGTGAAAAATCCCTGTTGCGTCCCGTCCCTATCGAGATTAAAACCTAATACCTCTCGCTCCAACTGCCGCAGCTTTATCCACGGCGCCATTTGGTCGGGTTTTAGATATGTCCCCAAACTAATTTTAAAATGGAGAATGCGTACTTAGAGCTTTTATCAAACCCGATATGCAAATCAAGAACGAAAGACTACAAAGGTTTCTGCATATGTTTTTTGTTAACATTTATACCAATAGAAACCAATAAAAATTAATCACAGGTAGTGACTACTAAATCTGGTTGAATCTGATACTCAAGAGATGACTTAATCTGGTTCGCCATTGACTTAATCGCCATTGGAATTCTCGGACACGATAGTCAAATTGTATACGTAATAGAGTACAAAGTTGGAGTGGATTTTAGTCGTGACTTTATTGTTAAGGATGGCTATATTCAAACTATTTTTTTGAATAAACTTGGTTCAGACTGACGACACAGAAATGCGACTGGAAATAGAGAAGAAATTCTGTACTTTACCAAGTACATGCTTTCCATCCATAAACACACACTTGGAGAGATGGATATATCTACATAGAATATCTCGAACCCAAATTGGTCATGTGTTGATTCGTAGGAAAAGGCTCGAGTTATACAAAATCTGAAATCTTAATGGTCTTCAACCAAGTTCCTATTCAGAGACCACTACCTGTACATTGCAGACCTATATACATTTTCGTACAAGACCGGAAGTACATAGTGCTATCTTTTTCCTTCTTTTCATGTAAATTCTATAGAAATTAACCCTAATTTATTCTTGATGTATCGAAGAGGTTATTCACCCTCTCTTAAAAGGAACTTCTACACAAAACGATTCCATTCGTAGAATTATCAGAATTCAACCCCGGTGGCTTGTACAAGAAAGAAGAATATACATTATTATTAAAACTGAGCGACCAAATGGTGTAGTGGTTAAATCTGCGGCATTAGGAGCTGGAGGTACCGGGTCTAAATCCCAACGATGCAAAAGGATATTTTTCACCATCTGATTACAACGATGACTCATGACCGGTGCCCCAGAATTAATCGGCCATCCCCTTTTCTTGATCAGTACAATAGGCTAGCATGGAGCAGGTGGTTCTAAGTGAACCGATCGCGCTACGTTTCGATTTGGATGTAATGGCCTAGGTTAGAAAGTAAATAAGTGAACCGTGTAATATTTGGGAGTGACTTGAGGTCCTAATAAGATAGTAGGATGTTAAATGTAACATTAAATATTCAATTTTGAAGATTATGGATTAAAACTAGGAGGCAGTTAAGTAAGTATTGCATAATTTCCAAATGACCATAAGTTTAAACTTTTAATTTTGAAAATAATTGTAAATAAAACGACGCTCTCGAGCACCTAAATCGACTCAAACATTCAGCGGTCACAGAAAAAGGAATTTTTTAAAATCTACTTAATCGAAATTTTCTGTAAAGCTGATATTACAACAAAAACTTCAAGCAAACTTTAGTATTATAGCGGCCCAAGGTGCGCATGCGGTTTCCTATATTTTCTACCTTATTAAGGCTTTGACAACGACTTGAGGGATCGCAACTTGCTCTATCTTGAGGTCACTGATGGAAAATGGTACCGGATTTCAATGCATCCCATAAATGCTCACTTGGGTATAAGCCACTTGATCCTCTCGAGTCCAACCTCATCGATGAACATCAAGTGACGTGAGTGGTGTGACACCCGGTCTGTTTCGAACACAAGATCTTTTTTCCTGATATGCGCAACCACATTATGCACGAACCACTCTTGTACGAGAATTTTCAGCAAAACAGCATTGCAAAAATTGCTCTTCTGTACTCCGGTAGACCCGATTTCTCCTATCACTACAATAGAGGCAGACTCTGCACTCGTCAGTAAATAGAAAGGGCATCCCTAGCTCGATGCTTCAATCCAAATTGCGACGATTTGAAAGGTACTGTACCTTCAAAACATACTATTACATTCTTATTATAAATCAAAGCTTAGGCAGATGTAGCTGATGAATTAAATTAATAATGATATTGTTCGGGATAAACTATTTATACATTCCCCTGTAGCAGTGCAGAATTCATAAAGCGATCCATAGCGATCGTAAATCGAGTATGCCATATCGAAATGAGAGCTAAACTGAATAAGCTGTTAACTAGTGCTTGAGTTTGATGGACGCACTAACGCTGTAGAAAATAATAGATTGACCCAAAAATATGGGTACACCCTGGCGTTGCTAATTACAACTAAAACGAGATTGATGTGAAAATTATACATCCATAGCTGCGTATAAATGATATATATTGAGTGGGTCAATGAATTTGTCGTTTTATTATTTAAACAAATTCATTTTGCACGTAAGAGTACTAAAAGTGTTTTACATGTCTTATATAATAACGAATAGTGTAGAAAATAATTATATAGTTCGTACGTCATGCTTTGAGAAATGTCAAATGCACATCAGTCACACTACACCTCTATACTTTATGTGCTCGTATGTAACGGTAGAATGATGAAAAATTATTATTACTTAACGTGAAAATGTATATCTGTGTGTACTCGCATACTTAAGACAACATTTTTCATGTTAAAACAGTTGTTTAGTTTTGATTAGATTTATTACTTTAAAAAATCCTCTATTACACCAAAAACACTTAAGTTTTAATTTATTTTTTCATTGTTACCTTTACGTTGTTTTATATGTGTGTACGACTAGCAATAATAATTGCATTAGATTTATGTGGTGTATAACAATAACAACAACAACAACAACAAAACTGTTTTAATATCTTTAATAAGACCAAACACAATAATCAAGACTAGACTCTATATATAGGGAAAGAAAGATGGAAAAGTTTAGACATCGATATACGAGAGATTGAAGCAGTGTTCGAACCGAAAATCAAATTAACAGAATAAAATCGAAAATATTGAAGAGGATTATATTCTAAATTCCCAATAATCCATGTCTGTTAGTTAGTAGATAAAAATAAAGATTTTTCTTTTGTTTTTCATTTTCTATACTTCTTATGGTACACATTGGTACAGCACTGAATGAAGATCTATAAAATGCCATTACGTTTTGTGTATAGCTATTATGGGATGCACGGGTGCTGTGTATTGAATTTATTGATTTTATACACAGATGCAACCTGAAATTAACCTCTTAATATTGATTTGATATACTTATATATATATATATATATATATATATATATATATATATATATATATATATACATATATATATATATATATATATATATATATATATATATATATATATATATATATATATATATATATATATATATATATTTATATATATATATATATATATATATATATATATATATATATATATATATATATATAAATATATATATATATATATATATATATATATATATATAGATATATATATATTATATATATATATATATATATATATATATATATATATATATATATATATATATATATATATATATATTTATATATATGACCCCATCATTTTTCATATTTTGGATGTGTGGCAGGAGCTAGATGCTGCTGAATTATTGAATTATACTTCACCTTTCGACTCGGTTTTTACATCTCTGGAAGCACTTTTTCCATTAGTATTCACTGTTCATCATTCTAGTCACTGTATTATGTATTTGTGCTGGGGCCTAAAATCATTCGGCACTATACTTCAGATTAAATCTTAATGAATTTTAACGGGTTATGCCAGAGATCGACATGGTTAATGATAGGTTTCTACCACAAATCATTTAAGGTGATTCATCCAGGGATCACACTAGACCTCCTCAATCAGATAACCGAATAGCTTGTATTATTTTCTAATGGCTGTTTTTTGGAACAGGATGCTCTGGTAGTTTTAGGACATAATGTACTATTCACCTAGCGGAATTAATTGCGGTTACCCAACAAAGCATAATTTCAGCTTTTAATCCCATTGCCGAATGTAAAGGGATTAAATTTTTTTACTGATAGTCAAACTTTCCTTTACTCCTTCAACAATCTTCTAACAAGCTCTAAATATAGGTAGGGGAGTGAAAAATATGAACCTTCTTGGCTGCAATAGCAAAGTAACGGCCATATGGGTGCCTTTCGCATTGATGGCAACGAAATTGCCGACTGTTTGGCTACAACTGGTGCTTGTGTTTTAGAGAACCTGAATCTGTTGCTCCTTTGCCTAGTTACATATTAGAAAAAATGCCCCTATTGAATCTTATGCTGACGTGGTTAGCTCCTTCTACTATTAGTTAAGTGAAGTAGTTTGACTGAGAGTGTAATTCGAAACTGACCAATTACGCTCGTTCCATGAAAAAGGGCAACTTAAGAATATTGTTTTCTATACTTACTGGCCATGGCCGTATCAAAAGTCTTCAAAAGTCATGGCCGTATCTTCATCGCATGGGACTTAGTCATAAAAAAAAAGTTAAGTTGATGTGGCTGCTATCGCACACTTAGACCAAATTTGATCCGTTGTGATACCACTCTATACGGCTATAGGTCCGAGTCTTTCCGTAGAGCCATCTGCGCATTGCATAGCTCCATGTCAGTCCTATAGTACTGACATGGAAGATGGGTCGGCCCAAGGATTCTAAACACGACAGAGGATCCAGATTATGTTTATTTTTCACCACCGATCGCACCGCCCAAACGATCGAAGGTGAAAAACCCATTTTGCATCCTGCCTCGAATCGGATTCGAACCCGGTACCTCCCGCTCCAACTGCCGCAACTTTAACCACTGTGCCACCTGTGCGGTTGGGACTTAGTCATAGGATAGCTTACTCTTCATTAGCATCTGTCCAGTTTGCGATCGTATCAGATCGTATTGCGTTCAGTTCCAGAATATTCCTGTATATATCAAATGTCTTCTTTGTTCTGTTCAAAGTTTCTCAAGTAAGGATGCAGAACGCTTAACGCTTTCATAAAATAGTAGGTTTTCTCAAGATGCCTTTGTGGCATTGAATGCAGAACCTAACTGCATTTCGGAAGGTTCCAGTCAACTCTAATAATAAAAAGGCGAGAAACAGTTCCAGAGCATTCTTACAGCTTTTTTGATGGTTTGAATAGTGTAGAAAGAGTTAATTTCTCACATCTTCTATACACGATTGAAGCAGAATGGCCTTCTAAAATAAAATGGTGCACATCGAAAAACATAGCTACTTTCAATCTTCTACTGTCCAAAGCACATATTGCTTACCCATTTCAATTATTTCACCTTCATTGAAGTTTTTTTGTTGGAAGGCTTTCTTGCTGTTTTTTTCTCCTTCAGAAGTCTTTGATGATCTGTCAATAGAATAACGTTTACTTTACAGTGTAAACCAATCCTCGTACAAGATGCAAGTGGTTGAACGGAAATTATTTCAAATATTAAGAGTTTTGTAATTGATGATCAGTTTGTTTCTTGCATAAGTATGACAGGATTACATTTTTAAAACAATATTTTGAAGTTCAAAATGTTGAGTTCCAAACATGATTTCATTGATATCAAGATTCACACATTTCTCGTCTTAACTTTAACACTCACAATAATTCTGATGTTTAATGTTGTATGCTGTTGTAAGACCTGTTCTGTGTCTCCGAAAACAAGCAAGTCGAAAGGCTTCATTATGTTGCGAAAACCACATCAATCGTATGTGGACTTCAATCGTATCAACCTTATCTCTTGCTTCTTAAGGTTTAAGGAGCCTCTCAACGTGTATATGATACCTTTAATACAGATTTTAAAATATAAAAAATATATGTAATCAAAGAAGTACTTAAGCATCTAAAGACATACCAAAAACTTCACTCGGAAGGTATTCAACAACTAACAACCAATGCGCTATTTTTCGGTCCTGAAAGACCATGTAGTTACATTGTGGTGTTCCAACTCCGTATTTTTTTCTTTACTCATTCTACTTAAACTTAAAATAAGTAACTCTCTTCAGATCCGTTGGTCCAGATTATGATGGGTGCTTCCAGATAATTTATTCTGCTCCACACAAGACTGAGCTTAGTACAATAGAAGTACTTGTCTTTACTTCCTTATTTTCATAGGTACGGCAGTCTTCATATCAACTTTTATGACCGCATGCTTGATGTTACCGAAGTAATGCCAGTTGTTCGGATCTTAACACAGTTGGGCATTTTACATGTAAAACATCTTGTTTTACATTTTACATGTCAACACAAAATTCTTGTATTTTACAAAAATATGTAAATTATATTTAAAAAATGAGAAAACTGAGTTACTAAGTTAGGGAAAAAAGTTTGAACAGGTGGTACAGACCATACAGCGAAACTACATTTAGCATGAAGCGAAATAATAATTATAAATGGTGTAGTACATAGTCAATTTCTTGGAATTTATTAGCTTCGATAAGAGATGGCACAGGTGTAACAAAAGAGTTTTAGTATTTTAATTATTTACTTTACAGTAAAAAATGAGCGTATACATTTTACATACATTCTACATGTAAAAAACCCTGTAAATTATATTTTGTAATTTACGCACCCAACTGTGTCACAAACATCCTAGCTTTCTCCTGAAACAAGAGTTTACTGCGATCATTCGTTCATTTCTCGTAACACGGTGTGGCTTCTACAACAGGTGGATAATGAATTGATCTGCCTTCTCAGCGTTCATGACTACATCGCTGAACCAGTCCTCTCTCGAGGATATACGTCACAAACCACCTCATTACTGATGATGACGAAATATAGTCAAAACCAAAGTACTTTAGAGAAAGTTTTTTCTCCACTTATAAAAATTCTTTTTAAATTACACCACCCGTTCGCTAAACGGTGTATGAATTTTAAATGTATCAAACTTTTTCGCTCCCCTAAAACTTTTCAATCAAAAATTGTTATGACAAACATAAACTCAAATCTATGTTTGTATGTCGTGATATAATATGTTGATAGATCAGGGGGATTTACATAATATACCTTATTCTTGTTATAAGCCACGTATATACAATACCTACATACCAATACCGAATTCTTATATCTTTCAATATTTATCTTTTTCATATATACGATATCATATATCATACACATATGTACATATGTATGAACAGTCGAGAAAGATACATAAAATATTGATAAATCTTATAAAATTGACAACACTCACGTATGTGTACGTACTTTTGATTGATTTTCATTCGATTCGTATAAATATATTATTATGTGGGTTAAATATTACTTCGAGGCATCTCGAATTAGATTACTTAAGTGCGTTATATATGTATACAGAGACACACCAGAGATTGTATTGATGTATCGATTAATATAATTCAGATGATGACAACAACAGCATATATATGTGTAACGAATTTCCAACAACATATATATGAGACCATAAAAATTTCAAATTCTTAAAATATGTTTTTTGTGTTGCGCTGCTCCCGTCATAACATTAATGATAATGAGTACATATATATACTGTTTAGCAGAGTGGATCCCTTTCAAAATTTATACGAAAGGAATTATTATTATTTAAACACTTTTATTACATGGTTTTTAGTATTTATGCTGCTTAAAGTACATTTTTGACGTGCAAAAAAAAATTAAATATAAGTTGGTTGTATTACAACTAAATGTTACGTGAGGTGAATTCAATTTTTGATATGAATGTACGCTATTATTATTATTACTTTTTTTTTGGTGTATTTACGTTTGCTTGTGGTTCGATAGGAAATTTCTTGCATCAAGAATTTATTATAAAAAATATTACATTTTAACATTCTTATGAATATATGTGAATATAATTAGGCGAACTATTTACGAGTTCGCTACTATGTTATTCGATATGGGTATGCCATATATATGCACTGAGTGTGCTTGACACAGTGTTGGACACAGTGCTGGTTAAATTCCTCAAACGACTAAGTTACTTTGAAACAATTTTATGTTTTGAGATTCGAGGAAGTAATTAGAGCCAATTAGTTGAGACCTGTTTTGATTACTGTGCCAAAATATCCAAAAAAGTTGTTTTCCAATTGAGAGTGCTTTTTAGAAAAGTAAATTTTCTTGGACTCAGAGATAAACTCTTTTAATAAAGACAATGGGTTGATACAAGAATACTGCTCTGAATGATCTAACGTGAAGCATATATCTGTTAACCTCTCCAAGAATTGACCTATAGCTTTATATGCAGCACAATTTGCAACCTACCAAAAAAATTGTAAAATAACGAATGTCAGTTAAATAAATTATAGAACATTGCAAAGTTTAGATGAAGTCGAAACGTAACAAACTAGTATATTTAAAAGAATTTACCTTAAGTGGCGGGGATAATAAACGCTTTAAGCTTAAGAAGTAGTAACGAGATGAGACAACAAATAAAATACGCATGGAAATATCTCGAAAAGTACTTCACTGAAATTTATTCACCGCTATTTTGATTTGAAAAGTGAAGTGCAAAAGTGATAAAAGTGAAGTGAAGATTAGTGACGTAGCCTCTAACACATATCATTGCCAGCATACTAATTGTTCAAAATTTATGAGAGAAATACATAAAGTTCTAAGTTTGACCATGTCGTTTGAATATTGATCCGCGTCTGAGTCGTCAATAATCCGAACAATCTGATGGTACAAATATTGCAGGAAATTCTAACTGTTCGAACTTTGATGGATTATGCTAACTAAACTGACAAGCCTGTTTTGAGCTTAAATAGTTATGTGAGATAAAAAGGAGATAATAAGTCCTGAACATAACCATCGCCTTCATCTATTTGTAAGTATTTTTATCTCGTTGTCTTTAAACAACGTTCGAGTGGTCATGGATCTGGTTCTGATTTGTAACTGTTCAAACTGATTTTTGATTAAAGTGGTGTCTAATCTAACCCAATAGACGATTTACACTATTGAGTACTGCCTCGCCACGGTAGCAAGAACACATTACTAAAGTAACAGGACTCTAGTGTGTCTGTAATGGTAGTACATTTGAAACGTTTATTTCTTAGTTAAAGTCTTCAAACGATATAGTTATATAAACCTTATGTGTTGAAATTGGAAGAAGTAATTACAGCCAATTAGTTGATGCCTGCTTTATTTACCGCGCCAAAATATTCCAAAGAATAGTTCCCCAACTGAAAATGCTTGTTGGATTTTTCGTTGGAGTCAGAGATCTACTTTTTCTACGCGATCGATTTTACGACTAAGGACGATGGGTTGATCCCAGAGTGCTGCCCTGCATGGATCTAACGTGGATCATATAGCTGTGATCCTCTCGAATTGACCAACAGCTTTATCTGTTGTACAATTTGGTAATTAAAAATTCTACCAGAATGTAATTCGATTTTTAATTCAACCTTATGATTTAATAATGACAACTAACCCATAGAAATGGTAAAATGACGAATGAGTTCAGTTCAACAAAAAAACAAACTTTATAAGAAAGGTAACCAGAAAAGAGAAAGATTTTATCTCTTCGCCGCTTCAAGCTGCGGTGATGATAATCGCTTTCAGCTTGATAGGCAGTAACGAAATAAGAAAAAAATGACTACTAGACAGCTTCAATGACACATGAAAATTTATGCACCATCATATTGATTGTTCCAGCAGAATGAAGTGATCGAGAATCTAACTGATTTGACAATTATTAGTTTAACCAGTGAAGTGTTAAAGTGATAAAACTGAAGTGAATATTGATACTCCTTTAAGTCGTCAAAAATCTAGATACGAACCGACGAGGATCATAACCTATCCATAAATATGGCACAAACATTTGGCAAAAAAATTTTAAGTAAAGTTCGTTCGAATTATTCTAAATAAGCTGACAAGCGTGTTTCCAGCGTGTGTTAGATTATAGTTATGTGAGATAAAAACGATAACAAGTCCTAAACCTAACAATCACCTGTAATTTATTTTTCCATTTCGTTGTTTTTTGCCTATACGTTTCAGTGGTCATGGCTCAAGTTATTATATTTCATAGAAGATTAAGG
Source organism: Tipula lateralis (assembly GCA_963932295.1). Lineage (NCBI taxonomy): Eukaryota > Metazoa > Arthropoda > Insecta > Diptera > Tipulidae > Tipula > Tipula lateralis. Next base: position 192,743,283 of record OZ010736.1, on the reverse strand, counting down.
TAATCATAAAATCGATTTGGATTTATTCAAAATATTTATGAGGGAACTATATTATGGTATAATGTCGAGTACTGTCGCGCCACGATATGGCAAGGATGTAGTACGAAAGAACCACGTCTATTACTTGTCTTTAAAAGTAGGTAATTGGATACGTTTGAGGAGAAATAATAACTTCGAGGGTAACCTAAAGTGTAAAGCAATTGGATGTCAGCTGATTACAGAATTAGAGTTTATGGAGTATATATCAAAAATCATGGTTCCTAACGCAATGATGGAGTGTAGGTTATCGAGGGTTGGAGAACAGCTTAACGCCGATCAAGCAACCTCATTAATAGGGAACAAAAATTTCCGCTGAAACCAGTTCATGTAGTCGATTAAACTATCAATACCATTTATTTAGATACTCCCAGAACTTTATACAGAATTTTCTCATATTCTGCCCAAATGAAGCCCAGATTTTGTCTTCGAATCATTTTTATTCCCAAAATTTTTCCTTTCCACAAATCATTTTAACCATCTACTGTATATATACATATACTCTTAGTACCTGATATGAACATAAATTTTATCTTCGTGCCATTATGGATATTGGATATTATATTGAAATAAATTTCATAATAACTCAATTGGTAATAATTCTATATTTTATTGACCAAAAATATGAAAGAAATCAACCCTCGCATCAGATTTCGTCTTTCATAAATATTTCAAGATATCATATGGGATTTTGAAGATTATGTATTCGGATATAAATAAAAAATATATATATATTTATATAATGCATGTATATATGTACATATCTACATTCATATAAAATTGATATTTTATATATTTTGTTGAGCATATACACGCGAACATATATTGTGCGGTTATGAAGTAAATTGCGAATGTATAACCGCTACATCGCAAAAAATCTTTTGAACAATTTTTTTTTTCAGCCCAACAACATATATGGTTTTTTGCGCTCCTTTTTAATAAAATATCCTTTTTGCTATCCTGTGATGTACACATATATAATTTTAAATCATTCAACCAAAACCATTAAGCGATTCCTTTTCAACGTTTTATAGTGCGGCGTATATATGTATGCTCGTACACAAGCTATCAATTCTTGATTGCTCAATTTAATTTTATTTTTTATTGATAAAAATTATATATTTATATACATACATACATAAATATATATGAAAGGATCTTAAGGATGCAGATATTTATAAATAACGAACAAAAATTGATGATTGATTATAGGTAAATATAAATTAAGGGCTGCCGGAATCACCTTACATATAAAACATACAATATAAGTCCATTTAGATTTTAGATCGAACAATAAATTTTAATATTACCTTCCTCTCTCCTTTGCTTACATTATATAAACACATTCATATATCCTTACACATATATATACGAGTAGCTAGTCCTGCCGTAAATTTTTATCAAAATTCTATAATCATTTTTATGTAACATAAATAAAAATATATATTTTTGATGTCAATATTTTTCACATAAAACATAAATTGAAAATACATGATGGGTAATAAGTATCCTGAATTTTTCCCCTCCCCCTCTCCCAACATTTTTCCTTTTCGTGTATCGATTTGAAATGATTGCATACTAGCAGAAGAGAGATTTTTTGTTTTGCCAAACTTACTGGACTTAAAGGATGATATAAATAAAATTTATAGATAGATGATGTTTCGACTTTTGTTGTTGTTGGTGAATATTTTGCTAGGACATTGTCGTTGAGTTGGTCCAATCGAATGATTTTGCATATTTCGATGCCATGTTATTACCTATGCCTGGAATATCGTGAGTCATCCTGACAGTATTTATTAAACTATTTTCACAATACCCGTTCACTGAAAATACTTGTCGCAATTCTTCTGTCTACCTGTATGTTCCTATCTTTGCAATCTGTTTTGATGCAAAGGTCCTCCGAACTCTTTCACAGCGCGATACGTACTATTTTATGCCATTACATTGCCAAATAGAAGTTAGTCCGATTTATGTATAAACATATGCACGTTGCATTTAGGTTAATGTCAGCCTGGAGTATTGACATAAAAATTAGGTAGGCTCATGGATTTTATATTCCCACGGAGGATCATAGATGTGTTCATTCACACGACCGATCGTGGAAAACATCACTTTATCTAGCTCCGTGGGTTCTATCAGGGTTCAAGCCCGGTACGAGCTCCCGCTCAAACTGTCACTCATCGTTGTTCGTAGGCTCCAATTAAATAGTGTATTAAATGGAGTGACAGGAATGTTGGCATCTTTATGTCGTGCCTTTATATGTATATCTATAGTGCAAGAGACTAACTAAATTCACTTTAAATTTATTGCTATGTAGATGACAAAATACTAGTCACAATAAGATCTAATTTTTATAGCTAATTATCTAATAAACCTTCTGCACCTAGTTGTTTAATAGAGGTGGTCAACTCCTTAAAATATTAAGTAGAAACAGTCTGCAATAAAATGTGTGGTCTTATCGAAAGTGGTGCATGCGATATAGCGTTCTGGGTGAAGACACATGAATATTCTTTGAGGTAAATCAGCAGATTAAACTTAAACTGCGCCACACCGAAAATGGAATATTAAAGATGAAATTAAGGTATACCTAGTTGGTAAAATTTTCAGTGTAAATTATCTCTCGGAAAAAACCATTTACAATATTTTTAAACTCTCAAAATATATTTGATAGCATCAACGGAATTTTGTGCATGATGACGGGAGACTTTATTTAAAAACTCTTGGACCGAATGTTAAATTCGCTTGCGCGGGGTCTATTTGAGACATCATTGTCTTTATTAGTACCAAAGCCACCACTCTATCAGGTCAAAACAGAAAAAATTGGCATCAAATACCGATCAGAGCAGGTATAAATAGTCCATCAGCCTTAAAAGTCCTTTAGAGTTTTACATATAAAAACTAACAAGTAATGGATACGTGAAAATATCGTTTACCAAACCTGATCTCTCGTCTAAGTAAAAGCATGAATAACTAGCTTCGAATGTGAAAGCCAATGCTGCCTAACATCCAATCTTTAGAGTTCACTCTATGAATTGTCGATCGAGAGTGTTTGATGTGTAAGATAGGTCCTTAAAAGACAGTTGTCATTTCTGTATTATCCCAACTATTGAGACTTTTAAGTAAATTTGGTGCCATTGCCTTGAAAACTACTTCAAATGCATCTAAAAGTGATGTACTGATCATTTGTCTGTTTTATATGTGCATATTTCAAGCTTAAACGTGCCAGCTAAGTAAAATTGATGCCATATTTAAGGAAAGGTTTTCACAACACAGTTGACACTGAACAGGATTCTCAGTAATTTTGTGTTTGCAAGGTAGATTCGAATTTACTAAATTGTATAAAATATCTTCTCGCTAATTTGGATGTTTCCATTCCACACTCTCGTGTTATTAATTATACGAGGTAGTAGGCCAACACCTACTAACACTTTCTTAAAGAGAAATTAAATTTGTATCGTAGATTTAAGTTTAAATCAACGCTGAACGTCACTCAGAGTAACTGAAATAATTCTCAAATACAAAATTATGTCAATCAAAATATAATCGATATTTCGAATTAAGTTCTTGTGATTCGCTAGAACTATATGCCTGATAAGTTGGATTTGATCTTTTCGATCACACAGTTATTCAATGACGTCATCAACATCAGATGGAAACCGACCTAGTGGATTACAAGATCAACATACAAGCAACAACTCCGAAGTACAACACATATTCAAGATTACAAAAAAAGCTTCACCCTTACATTGATGACCCCGACGGCCCTGTTTGGGGAACATTTACACGTCAATATCTTCTGACACAACTTGAATTTCACCGAACCCTCCTGCCTTAACCTTACACGGCAAAAATTAACTTCCCATAATGGAATTGTCTGCCTTTCTTTCTATTGTGGTTATCCGTACTTTGCTTTAAAAGCTCGGATATTTTCAGGAAGTTCGTCTCATGCTGCAACAACGCCAACGCCACAAAGACTAAGGAGAGCGAATGCGGGCACCCATAAATACAGCCTGCAGTTAAGGTTCGTTTTCATTTACATCAAATACACAATAGTATCATAACGCCACAATCAATCAAAATAAAATCGGTATTTCGAGTTATTTCTTGTAATTCGCTAGAACTGTCGCGTCACGATTAAACGTACATATACTAATCGCACAGTACAAACATCAAGTTCGGTAGCATATTCACAGGGCTGATTCGATTCATTTGATCTTTTCGATCACCTAGTCATTCAATGACGTCATTATCATCAGATCGAAACCGGCCTAGTGGATTAATTACCAGATCACATACAAGCAACAACTCGATTAATGATATATCGTAAGAGCCATTGATCTTCTATTTGACTCTTATACTCTTATAACAACTATAAGCCAACAATTATGAGGTCCACTTTGAATGAGTATGAGTACTTGATGTTTCAGAAATTGTATGTAACATGATTGGGCATCACAATTCATAGATTGGTATAGAGTTAGAGGAAGATCAATTATTGTTGGTTACTTATGGCAGAGTATGAGTAAGACCAATTACTGTTGGTTTGGTTAAGCTGTTTAAGATGATAATTTATTAATATTTGTTTATCATGTCAGGAATATGGGATAATGAAGCTTGTTCAACAAAGTTTCAAGGATATATTGAGTACATAGTATATAAACCATATATGAGCTAACTCTGGTCTAATATATCAGTGCAAACCATTGTTCAAGAAATTCTAGTAGATCAGTGCTATTTGTATCCAATTGGGAGAAGTGTCGATGTCCATCTCATCATAATGATAAAGTGTTTTTTAATATAAAGACATGTTAAGCTTACAGATCAACAATCTCTTAATAAGCCTTGAAAAAGTTGAAACTATGGTCAGGTCATGTTTCGAACTTACGTCATACTATTCACAATCTGTCGTTAGCGTTAGGAAACAGTTTGCAGGTGTTGAGTTTGGACGTCCACTTTCTCTAAATTGTGGGGTCTCATTTCATCATTGACAGTAGTTGCCAATAATACTATCTAGTGTACGAGTATTACATTTCTGAACATTTTGTCATAATACAGTGTTATAAATGTACTAAAATTACCTCACCATCCCCAACTCGAGATATACTTGAAGTATCGTCTAAACAAAAAAAAATCTCAAATTATTTCCCATCATCTCTTGGCCATGCAATAGGAGGATCAACAACTTTTATTGAAACGAAAAAAAAACAAAAAAAAAGTCGGAAAAAACAATTTTCCAAAAGGAAAATTGAAAAGATTTTCATTTTATTCTTATCATCAATATTTATTTTATATATGTTATGTGTATTTATGAAATAATAATGAATTTTATATATGAATCAATTCATATAAAAGATGATGCGATAAAATTTTATAACTCTCGTACCGTTTGCTGTTGTATATAGTCTTGGTACGATCTTAGAGGGTAATGATGGTAAATACACCAAATGATATAAATTTAACAGAAAATTAGTTAGACAGAATTCGGTTAATTACCTGATGAACAAAGGCATATAAATTTGTGCGGTAATCATATGTAATATAGAAGGTAATTATTGTTCTATCTGTGCTAATGTTAATGTTCTAGCGAGAGCGATACGTACATGCCTATATATCGTGAGTGATACACACACACATAATTTGATTTTAATTAGATTCAGCGGAACAATTTATTTGACGTATATACAGTCCGTATAAGTTTATGCTTTTCAACTATGTTGTACGTTAGAAAATTATGCAAAATACTTTCCAACACAATACATAAAATTATAGTCATGCTTCATAAATGTCGCGGTACACATAAACAAACAAAAAAATCAAATTCGCGTCATGTCACGTCAAATTTTCACCGGACAATTTTTTTTTAACATTTTATTGTTGCAATCATAAATTAAATAAATAAAACATAAAATATCAATTTTGAATTTTAATTTAATAATCATGTTATAGTAGAAAATAAATTAACATTTTAGAGATGGTTCGGTGGATAGACCGAACGAGTACATATATGAATGTCTTTCTTCTTGATATTGTTTGTTTGTTGTTGTTTTTTTTAACCACTTACCAGATGGATGGGAAAATTATGCTTTTATCGCGGCTGTGGTGTGTATATATGGTACACAACAACAATATAATAATAAAATATTGAATGGGTCAGTGATTTTGTCGTTGTGTTAATATAAATATATGTTCTTTTTGCACGTATTTTTATTAAGTGTTTTACTTGTCTTACGTAAATTCATGTATCTCGTAAACTGTACGGAAAGCATTTATCGGTCACAATATACACTTTAATATATTAATCATGACTGTAGTTGGTTAATATTTTAATATATAGTCGCTAAACTTACTTTCTTATCGCGCAACAAAGTCCAATAAGTTCGAATCTCGATAGGGGTGTGGGATGTACAAGTGTTTTTATCATTCGATTACCATCATTGATGTAGACGAACACCTATATGACTCTTTGCTCGCAATGCAAGAATTCATGTCTGTACTATAGGTTATCAGGAAGCAATGCAATGTGAAACTGGTCTACGTAAATTGAACCTATAAATCCGCACATCCTTGAGTTGGCTAGAAACGGTAATGCTAGATGTTCTCCGGTTCCAAAAACGATTGGATAAACGATTTTATGTAAAAACAACTGACGCGCCATCTCTTATTAAATCTTGTTGTAATTAAAGCACCATCTGTTAAAAAATCTTCTAACTATTTTATGAATAGAATTTGTGAAATAATTAACTTTGTAGAATTTTTTTTCAACTACACACTGAATGTCACTATAATTTTTAATTTAGATTAAATAATAAACATATAAGAAAATTTATAAACAGGTTAATTTCGTTAAAAATTATTTTAACTGGCTCGGGTGAAGCTTCCCAACTTATAATGTGGACTTGAAAACTAACTGATTTTGAAAATACTCTTTTATCAATGTTAATTAATAATGAGCGAAGCGAACGTTGGTAAATTTTTGACATTTTAAAGTAGATGGCACTGCGAATGATGTTATCTTCGTTTTTTACATGTTATTTACGTTTTATGTTATGTACGCTGTTTTTTACATAATTTACATAAAATAATGTAAAAAACGTTTTTAAGATATAAAATCCCAACTCGGCATTGGAGGTCTCATTAATTTTCATATTGACTTTCTGTTCGAGTTATACTCGTCTTATATAGTTTCGAAATGATGCACTATCGTGTGTTTATCTTGAGGTTCCTTACGTTTATCACCTAGGATCATTTTATTTTATATATTTATCACATAAAATTGGCTATAACTTCATTATTACAATACTGAGATTACGAATTATAAATGTAGATGGTTAGAACTGCCTAAAACTGTCACAACTTTCCAACAATTTGTGCGATTTAAAATTTCGAAGACCATACAAACCAAATTTGTTACTCTATTCTATGACTATAAAATAGTGGATTCATTTTCATTTGTGGATGAAGCACAATTTGTTATTGATTTGAATTCCCATTCAAAATTTTACGCTCCGATGAAGCCCATTTTTGGTTGAATGGGTACGTCAATAAGAAGAATTGTCCCATTTCGAGTGAGGATAATCTTGGCATAGTCATTGGTCCATATGTCTTCAAAAACGATGGTGGTCAGAATATTACTGTCAATGGTGAGTGGTATAGGAACATGATTAGAAATTTTTTCGTACCTCGATTAGCTGGCATTATATATGCTTTCATGTGGTTCCAATAGAACCAAACCACATGCCACACATCTCGCACTGTAATTGATTTACTCAAAGTAGCTTTTCTTTGGGGTCGATAAAAATTTGAGCTCATCTTGGATAGAATTAAATTTCAGCTTTAACATTCGTCGCTAATGATTTTAAAAGCACGATCATCTTCTCTGGAAAATTGACAAATTTCACTATATTCATGACCTATAAAACTGTTCGGTTCAAAATTTGACTTGTATATTTTATAGTGAATCGTGTTTGGATCTCTTTAAGGTTTAGTTGAAAAAAAAATCAACATTCGATTACAATGATGATAATGATCAAACTAATGACTTCCTAATTTGGCGAGGTTATGAGTAACTCTACTAAGCATATCTCATATAAGTGATATTCTGGAACAATATAGAATTGCTGGATAGGTTACAGTTGACATGGCACTATTTGAAACCCACACGCCAAGGTCAAAACATGAAAAATTTTCACTTTAAAAGGAAATTGAGTGTTTTTCACAGCAATTCTATCAAGATTAGCTTCTGAATAAAGAGGGAGTATATAAAGCTTACTATGAAACTTTTAGATCTAGCTTCACTGGAAACCCTTATTAACAGTGGTCCAATTAACATCATAAACTGATTTAAACGATTGTGTTATAATAAGATGTAATATAAACAGAGCTCTGCATACTGTATAGTGTCAGTTTGTATCGGTTCAACTCCCCTATAATAGATACATAATAATACCTTTTACTTTAATAAAGTGTCTTTATACCTATACAAATCTTCATATTTGTAAAATCAACTCTCACCCCTTAGTTTAAGAAATGCAAAACATCCGGAAACTTAACCTGTACGAGGAAAATACCTTAAACATTTTTATAAAACTTTTTTAAATCTTTTAATTAAATAATATTTTTCAAACTTTGGCATTTAAAATTAATTTAACTTTAATAAAAAAAGAGATTCCATAAAACCAATCGGTGAGGTGATAAAAAAGCTCTTGAAAACTTTTTATATAAATAGGAAAACAGAAATATGTAAATCTGAGGTTGGAAATATATTGGTTCATTGATTTCTTACACATCACGTTCTGGGTTTCCACCAAAGAGTTTTTAATAGCAACAAAACATTTTCCTTTCTGAAGACGGTATATCAAAGAATTGTTTCCTTCAATTTGTTACGGTTTTGGTCAATAGTCCTCTTTTATCAATAGTCGTTGAACACATAAAGTAAAAACTGTGACCGACATCGGCAACATTGGTATATAAGCTCCTGTCCGGAACATAAATTCAAATGAGATGCTTGAGCTGTGTATATATGGTATGTCCATATATGGTATGTTCTGATTTCGACAAATTTGGCTCTCCAATGGATAGTTGTAACAACTCAGTTAAAATTGGATGTGACCAATGAAGAATTATTATTCCTCTGGTATGGCATTTATTTATATTTCACTATAAGTTTCGACTTCCCTTATTTAGATTGTTAGTGTCTTCTGATATCTGACAGATCTTCGAGGAACCTCAGGTGTATAACTTCAATAATTTTTTTTTTTGACAAATTTTTTTGCAAGTGGTTTGTGAGATAAGAATTTCTAAGTAGCAAAATTTCATTCTTTTAAAATTTCAAAGATTGATTGCTTCCAAGGATTTTCGTTAAAAAACTAGGTCAAATATACAAGGTCAAGTACATCTATAACTTTAATGGGAGGTTCGAAAAATAATTAAAAAAAGACTGAAAGTATTCCAATACTTAATGGCACTAGGGTCCATACTTTAACCCACATTATTATCCATTAAAAACAACCAATCGTGATTTCTGATTACCATCGGAAATCGAACCTAAATAAAAGAGCAAGAACGCTATTTTCTCTGTCACGAAGGTGCGAGTTTCAATACGGTTTAAATCGGAAATCAAAAATGGAAATGTTGTCTTCATGGCCATATTGTTGCCTTACATCCACATAAACGCATTCATAAAGCAAAATGGAATTCAAACGAAGAGCCGTTCAGTTTGATTGACAGTTGTGTCAATCAAACTGACAAAATTCTCTTGTTCAAGAATGTATTTTTGTGGACTCAACGACATCAGAGCCAAACTTGAGCCAATATTAATTCCCGATCTCTGCCTGGTAGTTGCTGAATGTATGTAAACTTCGCCTGTTAACCGTATAGAATTAACGTTTTCAGTGTATCAGTTTATTCAGTGTAGTCGTTGAAATACTGCAGCATTGAGACTACTTTATTAGGGATCTTGGAGAAAAAAACAGTTTCTATTTTCGTTAGTGAAAAATGGAACATAAAAAATTCAAGCTTAAGAGACTGATATCGATACATAAGAGAAACAACTATAAAATTCCATCCATAGATCTATTCGCGACTAAACACGAGAGTTACAAATAGTACCAGCCCCGTATTTGAAGTATGGAAGAATTATTTCTCTTCGCTTTTAAATAAACTGGCACCACCTATTTGCAACAAACTCTTTTACGTCAATCTGATATTACCGTCGAGATGATTCCACCACCACGTATTGTCCTATCTGAGCATTCCGTCAAAATTGGAATCTATGTATAATCTTCTAATGAATAAGCCAAAGTGTGAGGTGCTCATTGAAGATAAAATGTTGTATGCCTTTGAGATATAACGTAAAGTGCGGCAAGCAGACCCAACAGCCCAAATGTTTTTCGTCAGCTCAATATAGCGCAGCACAGCTGTCTATATTACAAATCAATCCAGCATTTGCACTCTGAGTCAAGGCATCATCTCACTTGAAGAGAACCTCCTCGCGTAGACAATATCAGGCCAACAAATAATCAACGAACGACGAGTAAATAGATAAATAGGTCAACATGAGAAGGCAGACCTTCGGAGACTTCATTTCAGGAGAACATCACTTTTTAATTTCATAATATGAAAATGTGAATGAGTTTAAATATCTGAGATCATTGAAAAACGAGAAAAACTCCCTCTCGGTAGACGTGTCATTGAGGATTGCAGCAGGTTATCGAGCATTTTCCACAAATTTCAAAGTTTGGCAGTTTTCCCAATAATCGCGTGACCTCTTATGCACGCGAGACCTCTTATGCACGATGAATGGAAAGAGACCTGCATACACTAGGTCATCGAGTCTTGCAATCTCTCGTCGTGGGTTGGACTGTTTGAATTGCAAATGAATTGAGTCACAACCCATGAGAACGTTGCGTTTTACCACAAAAGGATATTCGTTGTGACTTCTTTTACATGAGAATGTGCATATTTTTGTTTTTGTTTTTCTCGTTAAATTTGACCTGATTTTTTACTCTCCACTCAAATATTGAACTCAAATCGGTATTAAGAGAAGTGACAACTTCCAGCCGTTTACCGTTTAACTGTAAATGATTAGGCTCGAACTCGAATGAAATAGAAGATTGCAATATCGCATCATCGGCAAAACTGTATGGATAAGGTTTACAGTGCCATCCAAAAAGTCATTAATGTATAACAAAAACAAAGATGATGACGAAACTGATCACTGAAGGACTCCGGCATATGGGGAGTGTGTCGTTGCTGATTTCTTATTTAACACAACGTTGATCTTTCGGTATTCGAGAAAACTTTCCATCTACTTGATAGTCATCGAATCCAAGCCAAACCTGGTTAAAAGCCTTGGATATATCCAGAGCGATTGCAAATGCTTCTCCGTGTTGCTCAAGGGGAGATTCCATTTGTTTGTAACATACGTCAAAATCGGTTGTGGAATGGCTTGCGCGGAAGCCATATTGTTTATCTCAAATTATTTTATTAATCTCAAGATAATTCAACAGTTGTTGGTTAATGCATTTCTCAAAAACACAATTGATATTGGCCGGTTGTTTGAGGGGTCAGTTTTATCACAACCACGTTTAAGAAGCGGTTGCACCATCGCACTCTTCAAGACGTTCGGGTATTTACTTTGTTTATAAGAGAGGAGAACGATAGTTAAAATTGGAGCCAGGTCACTGGCAAACTCCTTCAATATTCGAACAGGAATTCCGTCAGGTGCGGTGACCTTATTTATGTCCATCGCCTTCAAGTTTCTGAAGACAATTTCCTCTGTGATATTGACAGGATCCATTTTGGAACCACAATACGGAGATGATGGAGGCGGAACTTCATCGGGGACAACTAAGGTCGAGTTCGAAGTGTAGACATTTGCCAGTAAGTCGGCCTGCAAAAATGGATCCACCACCAAAACACCATCAGTGCTGAAATAAATTTGTTAGAAATATTTTTTAGACCTTCTGGTTAAAGTTGCGATCGGAGATTTTCAACTCTGAAGCCTTAGCGGCTTTCTTGCTGTCGGCTATTTTCGCTTCTTTAGCAAAGATTTTTTTACAAATGTTACGTATAGTCTTACTGTCTTTTGATTTGTAATTCGTATAAATAACAAAGAAACTCCTCTTAAGTGTCACCCCTTATATTTAAGCACGTAGAACATGAATTCACTTGTATGAAAGAGTATCGGCTGGAACTCCTGGTTCTCAAAGAAACTTGATGGCCTAAAATTGGAGACCATGTGTCTAAGGCTATACATTTGAATGGGATTTCTCATTGGGCAACATGTTAAAAAGACTGTATGACTGAACTTCCAAGCAGTCGATAATCGAATGTAACTATGGCTTTCACAAATAAGATTATAGCTTACCTGTTAACTGTCGGTGTGTTAATTGTCATGCGGCCACTTATATAAGCCAACCTCAGGCTAGAGACCCATTTTATAAAACTAAACCTGATCACGATGTCAAATTGATCAAACGTAAATGATAGAGAGATTGGTGACATTAATAGCAGAAATCAGACTGGAAATAACACCACGTTAATATTTCCATATGGAAGGATTGGCAACACTCCGGTTTTAATAGAAGATTCGGTTGAATGTCTATGAGCTTTTATAACATTGCCTCACTGTGAAAATTGGTTAAAATTTTTTTTATTATACTATTAATTGGAGATCGATGACATATATTTATCACTACTATCGATTGAGGTTACCAAAGTTTTATGCTGACTATCAGTTTAGGAAAACCTCATTTTAGATTTAGCAATAAAACATGTTTCTACACTACCTTTTTGGCTGAACCCTGGTTCTGCTTATACCTAATTGGATTCCCACCAAAAATAAGCACGAATTCCAAACATATATGAGATCTTAAAATCACAACAATGCACATTATAATTAATTAATAAAAATTTTAATTACAACGAAAAAAAAAATTAATAATTAAAAAATTCGCAAACAAGTTACAAATTTAGTGACTGCACTATGGTCTTGTCGATTTCAACACCAAAATATTCGGAGTCCAAATCAAAAAAATTTTAATTTAATTTTAAAAATCTGATCGCGTTATTATAACGATTATTATTGCATTTTACAGTAACAACAAATAAATATATATTTTATTTTATTATTATTAAAATACCATATATAAATCGTTTTTTATATTGTACAAAATATATACGTAAGAAATTATTAAGAACAACAAAAAATATTAAAAGAATTATTTTTATGGTTATTTTTATTATTTTAATTCATTTACAGTAAGTAATTTTTGCTAGTGCATTTATATACTCTGCAATCGCACAGTCGGCAATCGTCGAGCCATCATATTTCATGAGGCCACTGTGAAATGATCAAAAGTATCATGTCGACCACCGCATGATGATCACATATTTTTTTTGTGTTTGCCAAATCAATGCTGTGCTCGCCCCAGCAAGTACGTTCATATCTTGCATATGTATCACCATGTACTTTATAATTTTATTATGGCTAAACGGTTAATATGTACAAAAAATAAAAACCATTAAGAAAATATAAACTTAAATATTAATATATGAAATGAAGAAGTTTGCCGCAAATAAAATAATAAGACAGCATACAGTCTTCATATATATATAAAATAATAAAATATTGATAAGTACAAAACAAACAAATGAAATTATATATTAACCCTTAAAGGCAATACGAGAATACAAGCACGCGAAATACGACCGCAGATTGGGGATCATACATGGTTATGTGTATGAGAACTTTGGAAATACATAAAAACCATAAGAACGCATACCAAATGGTATTTAATGTTCAGAATATTAATATTGCACGCACAATACGTCTGTCCATATGACCATTACGTTATGTATAATAATTGAGTGTAAGTATGTACATATACTCGTATGATATACCTTCACTGAGATTGATATGATTACAAAATCTAACAATATATATAAGAAGACAACACGTTGTTAAACGAAGAATATAACAGTCAAGACATATCGGTTTGTATCGAAAGGGTCACGTAGGGATGATTGTCATTATTATTTTGACTATATGTCTGTCATATAATAAATATATATTGATGGATTATTGATATCGACTCAAATGTGATTGGAATGTATGGACTCTCTATCAATGAACTATTGACGTAATTGTATAACGCCATAGACATGGATTTGAGCATAAAATCGTTTTTGTTGTTGTTTTGATATTGGCAAAAAATGTCTAGCCTGAAAATATGTCCACCACTTACTAAGGATTTGAACTTACTACCATAAAGGTTCAGTTAGCTTTAAGAAATTATCACTTGTTGTCCATAATGATCACTTTTTCTTCTTTTTGTCGATATACGAGTGCCTGGAATGAAATTGATCACATATAGCTATAATGGTTTATAGCTGTAACTACATACAGTCTCGAGAGCTGTAAGACCTTGAATTATCTGTTACATGTTGTCAATGCAAGTCCACTGTCTGCTGCATTTGTGGATGATAAATCCACACATAATAATTGTTTCTTTATGTGCTGGTTTTTGGATGTGATCACAGGTTTACCCATATTTCTATCTTTTATCGGCTCTCACATACACTTGCGGACAAAATTAACGCATATTTTTTTTTTTTTGTAATAAAAAAAATCCCGCTGGTCAATTTTAATACTACTAGTGTCAGATTTATATTTTTATCAGAAACCACCTTGAATAAAGTTTACTGCAAGCCAATCAATTAAATTTTTCAAAAATGCTTAGTCAAAAGTGCATTGTGTTTGAAATCCATCGCAACGATCGGCGTTTGTTCCATTGCATATCAATTATTTTTAAATGCAGTATCACTAGTTCTTGTAAATGTGTTCTAAAGCAAACACCTAATATAAAATCCATTGTAATATGGCACCCGTTCAAGAGCTGGAGGCGGTTAAAGTGGTCACATTGTATCAGGCAGATTATACACAAGTACAAATCGCACGAAAATTAGGAATTAATCAGTCTTCGGTTTCACGAATACTTAAGCGGTATCGTGAGACCTTAATGTATAAAAGAATACCCGGACAAGGACGTTAAAGGTGCACAACCGAGCATGACGATCGATTTTTAAAAATGAATTCGTTACGAGATCGAAAGCGAACGTCTACTCAATTCAAAAATGAGTTACTTAGTGCGCGTCAAGTGAATATTAGTGTCAGAACAGTTAGACGAAGATTAAAAGAAGTGAACCTAACTCCAAAACGGCCCGTAAAAGTTCCACGGCTTCTTCATCCAGCCGTTTAGAATTTGCTCATACTCATGCAAATTGGGGAACTGATCAATGGGCCACTGTTCTCTTTTCAGATGAGACCAAAATCCAATTTTGGAAACCAGATGGACGTAATCTTGAATACAGAAGAGTTGGAGAACGCTACGTACCGTGTAACATGGTGCAAACTGTAAGCTTTGGTGGAGGTTCAATAATGTTTTGGGTGGAATCAGTTGGGAGGGCCGTACGGGCCTGTTGGAGATTGGTTTGAGGATGAATGCAGACTGGTATGCTCGGAACATTCTTGGCGATCACGTTTTGCCATATGTGGGCTTCAGAGGTTATGACAGTTTTGTGTTAATGCGTGATAACGCTCCAGTCCACGATGCTGCAACGGTACGATAATATCTCCAAGATATTGGCATTCGTGCACTTAAGTGGCCACCAATGATCATTGATCTTAATCCGATTGAACACGTGTGGGAAATTCTAAAACGCCGTATTAGAGCTAGAAATCCTGCACCAGATTCGACAGCAGAGCTGAGAGTTACAGCGCAAAAAGAGTGGAATCTCATTCCGCAAGAAATGATACAAAGCATTCTACTAAGTATGCCCAGAAGGATGAAAGCTGTAATAAGGGCACGGGAGGGAAATACTCATTATTAAATTAATCAAATTAAATTGTAATAAAGCTAGTTTTAATGTTTATAAACCGCTTTTAAAAATTTTAAAAAAATAGTTCGAGACATTTTAACATTTTGCAATGAAAAATAGCCGCTATATTTCCATAACGCCACATTTGTGCCTCTTTTTAGAAAATGATAAATTTGGGATCATTTGATACCAGTTCCACTGAAATTGTACAGCGGGATTTTTTTTGTACAAAAAAAAAATATGCGTTAATATTTGTCCAGGAGTGTATTTTCGATGAGGTTCATTTCGGAGGTATTACCCGAGACAATCTAATAGAGGGATATTTTGATCTCGCAAATTACGCAGGCTGTGTAGTAGGAAGCTTCATCTTTCATAAAAATAAAATACTCCCTTCATTTGGATACTCTTCTCTGGTCTACGGCAGCAACCGATATTCTAAAACTCTGTTATACTGAACTTGTTGCATAATTACCAAAAACAGGTTTTTTTGCCACTTATCAATTGTTTGCAGTACGAAGTCGAGAAAAAATTTTTTATCATGGGGACGACATAAATGTCAAATGTGCTTTCATCTGAATCAGGACTGTCCAAAATTAAATGTTGGATTAACTATAGAAAATGATAAATTATAGAAAATGATAAATTTAATAATAAACTACCGAACTACAGAAGTATCGACCACGTTAGGCGTTTAGCTTTCATTGCAGCTGTTAACTAAGACTTCCTGGCGAGTCAACAAACCTTGAACCTAAGTATTAAAAATTTAATCATTTCTTGTTGCAAATCGGTCTTTTAGACAAATCATTGTTTGCCATCTTTCTGTCCTTAAAGTAAAAATGGATTTTCTTTCGAACCTTTCGTTTTTCGGGGGGTTCAATTCATTCTAAAAATTATTTACGAGGGCAAATATCGCCTGTTTTGAGTTGCTCGGGTAATAGTCCAAATATGTCGAGAATGTTTGGGAGCTGATCATAAGATAAGTAGCTAAAACGTAGTCTAAAAACGCAGCTCATAGAAATGTGGATTCAACATCCAGACAAATGTATTGCTCAAGTATTGACAAATACAGAAAATTATGGAATTCCTGCAACGGGATCTTCAAGTTCTCGATCTGAGCATTTAAAAATGTATTGCCAGAATGATATACTATACAAAACATATATTTCTTGAATTATTCAACATTTTTCTAGATCAGGAAAGTACTGGTTTTGTTCCAACTACATAGGGCTGTGTAAAATAGTAAATACCATTATATTCTGCCTAGCTAAGTGGTAGAAATTATTAGTTTGTCCATCCAAAATTCGTCCAGTATCAATTGTACATATCGGAAAGAATTTATGTTTGCCAATGCGGGCGACTGACCCTGAGTCTTTCAAATTACTGATTCTTAGTAACAATTTTGCAATTGTGAAGATTTGGATTGACTACGTAGTTGGACTGTAGTTGAGAATATAACTATCTCCTGTTTTAGATGGAATTTGATGTACGCCACCATACTGATAGATTATACGAGTACTAATTATCACAATAAGTTGAGTTTGAAACAATTTCGGAGGACGAGCAATGTTTAAGCCGAAATGATTTTATACGTTCGAGTTCGGATTATGAGAGTGAGTCGAAAACCATTCATATATACTACCACAATGTATAGTATGGAAGTACCTCAAACGTAAAGTAAAGTGTTTACTTGTTTAAAGTGTAGTGAAGATAAATATCACAGTCCCACCAGATAGATGTTTTCCGTTATCGAACTTTATTCGAATTTTGTTCGAGTTCATAGTAGTTTTCTTCATTTAGATTTTCAGTTCATTCTGATGATTTGCTTATAAATTATCAATTTTAACAATAAAGACATGTTTGCGTACTATTTATACGATTAAATTAAGCCATTTGTGAATTTGGTTGAAAATAGACTTCGTAAAATATGTTGTAGAATTCGATCCGCGTGTTAGAATGAATTTGTAAACCTCATTATCAAATTCGATATCATTTTTTAACTTTTGCAATTGTTAAAGTCAGTCAGAACGAGCATTTGGAAACGTCTTTTACAATAATCTGATCGAATAAATTGATTGATGGATTGGTTCATTGTAAAACATTGTCCTGACAAACGAACACTAGAAGTCATATAAGCTCAACAACTTGAATTTACTTCTATTGCGGAGTGTTTTCACTAATTTATCGATATAAAATATCTCTATGGGTTTATGGTACTGGTACTATTAATTCAGGTATGATCCAATTCAAAAACACTGCTCGACAGGATACAATAACGACAAAAAGTGCGGACAAAAAACTACATCAAACAAAACAGTATATGCTGGGTTGGTATTCAGTACACATAGAGACTGCTAAATCATGGCCTATCGATTGTTTTAGAAATAAAGAGTTTTAAGCAAGAGGTGTCAGAAAACCACAAGGATAACTGGCTTGTGATGGTCTAACGTTCATAGCGACATTGCTTTTTGATTCTTCTATATCGGCTGTTCCTATTATTGTGAAGCAAAATTCAACAAGCGCTGGATTTTTCAGCGATGCAAGGGAACATGAGTTCGGTTTAAAATGTTGTGAGATAGGTAAGTTTTACCTTACCGATGAGACGCAATAGCACTTAATCACTTTGGATAATTCACTGCAGATGATAATTCAAAAATGGTTAGAAAAATGGTTATCAATATTGATGATGAGCTAAACCTGCTGTGATGATAATTCACAGCAGCTTTAGCTCATCGTCAATATTGATAACCATTTTTGATACCGATACCAATGTAGTTAACTATAAACTTGAAGGCACCGTTTTTTGCCAGGAGGAAGAAGCTGTGTGGAGAATGTATGTTGTTCTACATAAAATCGACCTCAATAATACTGTCCCATCAAGCAACTACCAAAAGATAGTCGCTTTCAAAGCAAGCCGAAGTGCACGAAATGCTGACAACATGGAAAAAGAAGAAGTCATTACATCATCAAAGTGTCGGTGGTGTTTACCAGTGGTCCTTTTAAGAAAGATAGATCGATCCGATTTTTGGATAGAATCGATTTTTGAATAGATGGTGTTTACCACAGGTAACGAATTATGGGAGTTCAACGTGATGTCCATCGGGTTATGGAATGCTACAGCAACCTTCGAGAGAATAATGGAGAGTGTTCTGCATGGTCTATCATGTATTGTTTACTTAGATGATAACATCATTCTTGGTCGTACGTTCAAGGAATATCTAAACATATCGTCAACTGGTCCTGACCGAATTACATCCGCGGGGATTTAGAACAACTCGAGGATTATGCTCCCTTGGTTGCGAGTAACCTTCAAAGAGTGTTTTAAACTGGTCTGCATTCCACGGTGGCGGACGGAGGTCAGATTCATCTATATTCCAAAAGCGGGTAAATGCTCACAGGGCTACCCAAAAGACTTAAAACCAATAACTCTATCATCCTTTCTATTTAAAACCTTGAAAAGGTTGGTGGATATCTACATACGCTTAAAAATAAAAAAAAAAAAGTAAAGGGAAATCTGTGGACATAGCTCTAGTAAGTACAATTGAGAAATCAATACTATCGCAAGAGTTTTGTATGGTGGCGTTGCTTGATATTGCCTTTAACAATGTGGTGGATTACCCTGTAAGTAGATTAATCAATCACATACTGAATGCAGAATGGTTAACTCGGAGCTGGGACTATTCACCATCAGGAGGTGGGTGACTAAGAGAACCCCGCAGTGAGGTGTCCTGCTTTCTCTCCTCTGGAACATAGCAATCAATAAGTTGCTATTAGAGCTGGAGAGAGAGAGGATCGGAGTGATTGCTTATGCAGATGATGTAGCGATAGCTGTCTCTGGTAAATATATAAGCAAGGTGTAGGAGGTAATCCAAAATGATCTCCTAGTCATTACGAGTTGGGCCATCAAATGTGGACTGGCCTTGAATCATTCACTATACACGACAATTGACTAAATCGTAATTAAATACATAAATACTAAACGATTAGAACGATTGTTTAAGACAAATTAAAATCAATATAATCAACCATAAGATTGTTAAAATACATTAAATTAAAATAAAAACAAATGAATATCGTTTCTTTTTAATTTTCATTTAATTTAACACATAACCACTAAAAATTCTTTTGATTTTTTTTCGTAATATTGAACATTATAGAAGAACCCACCAACTTGTAATAAAAATCTACACAAAAAGGATAAACATTTTGTTTTCTTCTGGTATTCTTTGAAGCACAACCACGGGCATCGGAATATGTATACATAATTTTGTAAGAAATTATAATAAAAATTGTTCAAAGTGTTTTTGGGGAATTCGCAGTCATTATTTAAACAAATTAACTTTTATATTTTACTATAAAGCTCGTTTCGAGTAGGTTAATTATTGCGAATGTATTGGATAATGAGAGGTGGACGACTATAATCGAGTATATTACACTACGGTCTACACTAATCTGTTATCCAACCCGTCAGTCACTCCAGATGTACAACTTTTGGCCCATTGTAGATTGTAACTTTAGAGATAATCCGTTTATTGGTCGGACTGCAGTCCCATGTGTACTGCACAGCGGTTTTTCCAAGTTTATACACTTATGTTAGTGCGTTAAATGCTTGGTGTCAAATTTTGGAAATTTGAGTCATGGCAAAGACATTTCAACCATCACCGAAGCTGATAAGGAAGAGAAACGTCTTAAGGAACATGACATTAATCATAGAGGTTATATAATCATCAATCATGTAACCGTAGATCAAACGACTGATGACCTGGATGAACAGCAATCTATGGAAATTTTAAATGATGACCTCTTTTTAAAGGAAAAAGAGGAGATATTAAACGAAATTCAATGATAGCAGACGAAAGAAAACGACACGAAACTTAAATAGTCTCGATATTGCATATGACAATGATGGTCAGATCAAGATTTAAGTCTTTAAAGATCTTTAAGATCTGATTCCCAAGACGAAGCGGAAATATTTACTTTCATTTGCTAGTGAACAAATAAAAGCGGTAATCTAGGACAAAGTCATCGGTGAATGGACGTGTGACTTTGGGTGTGAAGATTGGGAAAATTTGATTTGTTGATCCCGTAGTCCAAACGTCTACAATCTCTATAAAATCAACCATAACCAGTGTTATGGCTATAAATGTCAGTGTTATGGCTGACAAAGCCTATAAAGAAACATTAAAACTATATTCCGAGGCTAGTAAGCTTAATATGCAGAATGTAACCAACATTTCGAAAACTATTTTGAGACTAAATACAAGACTCTCACATATCTTTTATTACATACAAAATTAAAAATGATCCAAAGCACTTTTGAAGTTTTTTTAAAACAAAACGTGAAATCAACGGTTTTTCTGCATATATGAAATTCAAAGAAGGGAAGTCATCGAAGGCGCAAGTTATATCCAACATGTTCGCTGAGTTTTTTCAATCTGTCTTTAAACCTTTCAGACGTTAATAAATACGAAAATCCCCAGCATGCTAGCGTAGAGAACCTGTCCATTGAAATATGACATGTCACAATAGAAGATATTAACAAGGCTCTGGAAACATTCGGTGATGGTTGTGGTCCTCATCAAAAGCCTGCTGCTTTTTTGAAAGATTGCACCAGTTTGGAACTA
Source organism: Tipula lateralis (assembly GCA_963932295.1). Classification (NCBI taxonomy): domain Eukaryota; kingdom Metazoa; phylum Arthropoda; class Insecta; order Diptera; family Tipulidae; genus Tipula; species Tipula lateralis. Next base: position 192,721,747 of record OZ010736.1, on the reverse strand, counting down.
CCTCTTTGCAAGCTGTTCAATCAGTCGTTGAGATGGAAAATGGAACAGTTTTTCTCAAAAATTGAAGATAGCCAGAATAACCCCATTATTTAAAACTGGGGATAGAAGTGCTGTATCATGTTATAGAGGTATAACGTCGATTTCATCTATACCCAAATTATTGGAACTTGTAATATGTAATTCCTTCTAAGAAGTGATGCCTCGAGATGTTTACCGTACCAACATGGGTTCATGCCTAAGAGATCAAAATGTACAAACCTTATTGAATTCACCAGTAGCACAATCAAAGTTATTGAAAGCCCCAAGAAAATTGACGTGATGTACACAGACTTTGCCATGGCGTTTGACTCCATTAGCCATTGTAAAGCACTAGAACGGTTTTACTCATTTGGGTTCCCAAACAACTTGTGGCTTGGTTTAAATCTTACTTAAGCAACCGCAATCAATACATCGACATTGGTAACAGCATGTCCAAGCCAATTCAAGATGAATCGAGTTTTCCACAAGGTTCCCATCTTGGTCCTTGTATTATTACCAATTTCATCGAAGCGATTGGGAGTATGATCACGAACTACCATACCATGAAAACTTGCAGCGTTTAGCACCATACCTGGATGGCTGTAAAACAAACAATATAGTAACTCTGGAAAATTACGTAAGCTTTTAAAGTGTTCGTTTGTCGGTAATGTTTTATTAGGTCACATTGACGCACCATCAATACTGGAAAATTTACAAATTACAGTACCCAGTAGACATCTAAGAAGAAATAAGTTCTTGTAAGTTGATGTCCATATAGAACCAACGATGGTTTTAATGAACCGATTAACATGATGTGCAAAAGCTTTAATCAGATGAATCACCTGTTCGATTTTACTTCTAGCAAGGATATCTTAAAACAAAGATTGAAGCAAAACTTTGCTTCTTCCTGATTTTAATTATTATTAATTAATATTTTATATGTCTGACTATTACGTCATTTTTAATGCCAAGTCGTATTTGTAGACTTATTTATAAATAAATAATAAATAAATAAAAATAAAAGCGGTTTTCCAATGATTATCACTGGTAAAAATTTCGGGCCAAATTTTATGTGAAGAATCCGGGAAAATTCGATTCATTAAAACCGTAGTCCAAATTTATAAAATCCCTATAAAATCAAACTCTACAGTGTTATGGCTGGATCTAAGCGGTTTGCCAATGATTCTCACTGGAAAATTGTGTGGGAAGTTTCATGTGAGTAGTTCGGAAGTATAGAGAGGATTTATAGAGCAATCATTTCAATGAGAGGGAAGTTTTTCCTAACTCTTCCTAAACTTACAACAACAATTTAGTTGCTTATATGTATTTGAATAACTTCATATTAACGAATAAAAGATATTTGGTATTGATTCGTACTATATGTACTTTTCTAGAATTTTCCCGTCCTTTAGGAAAACTGGGACGAAAATCCTACAACACATCAATAGAATTTTATGTGTAATATTGAAATTAAGAAATACTTCATTCCCAACTACATACGTGTGAAATTCTTCCTAAAAAATGCTTGTTTTTGTTGTTGTATTTTTAGGATAGTTTAGGAAGAACTTCACGCAAATTCATTTCAAAAGGTATTCCAACAGTATCCTGATGCTTTTTTTACCAATCTATTCAGTGTATATTAAACTACGTCACAACCCTCGAATCACAACAAATAATTTGTCATTTAAAATGGATTTTCCTCCTATTATCGTTTATGATCCCCAAACAGTGCTATCATTATCTATACATTATTTCTTATATATACGAGAGTATGAACGATGCCAAGACCTGAAAAGCTAACATAAGTTTATGGTTGTATATTTCTATTAAATATTATTTTTTTATGTTCCACTGAGTGGTCATCATTTTTAAGTTACATATATATTATATTTTTTTATCCAGATGCTTGCAACCCTGATTGCGTATAGAGTAGAAAAATGTTGATATCGAAACGATGTACAATGGTTTAGCTACACTGGACACACGTATATTATACGTCTAGAAGAGCATCCCAACACAAAACTAATAAAAATATAGAAAAGCAAAATATTGTTTATAATGGAAAATTGAAGTAATAGATTTTTATCGAGGGCGATTTTTTATCCCGGACATATGGGAGGGTATAGAAGATACAATTTTTTTGTTTTGTTTTATGATGATAATTTAAGGGATCATCAGGCGAAGAAAAATTATATATATCGTATAAAAAAATGAAAGTGAAAGTTAATGTAAGCCATATAAAATATCAAGATGAAAATTGATATTTTATATTGATTAAGATGAATGGATGTATTTGTTCACCCTCGCAAGATATACGAGTATGACCTATATTAACCGCCATAATATTTACACTAAATTGCACTTCATATACATCATAAATTGCATTTATTCGAATTTCCTCTCAATTTATATCCACACACATACACAATGTTCAAGTTGCATCGGAAATCTTAATCCGCACTTTATTTTTTCCAAGAATGCATTTCGTCCACACAACATATACTTGTATAAAAAAAATTTAATTTAAGATAAATCATCGCGACGATATGATGGTCGTTTTGTATATACATACATCTTACATATATACATATATGTGTCACGTCTCTCAACTGTATTTTTAATTGGAATGCAATCCCTATTGCGCAAAAATTATTTTCGAACATGGATTTATTGTATTTTGCCAATATTTGCACAAATTATTTTTTTTTATTTAGGTTTTTTGGTATTTTTGTCACTGGATCAGTAAGAAATCAATAAAGCTAATAATGACACCTGTTGATGCTGTTTCAGAGAAACATAAAAGAATGTTTTTGTGTTTTAGTCGGTTATTATATTCTCGAGGAGGACACATAACACATACACACACACATGTGGCAGTAAACTAAAGAAAATATGTAAAAAGATGAAAATGTGATTCAGAGAAATGAACAGCAACAACAACAACAACATGAACATGAAGCAACACCAAATTGAAACAAATAAGTTTTAAAGCTTCCCAGACATTTAGCCGTCGATTTTTTGTTTTTGTTTATTTTGTTGTTATTCTTATATGTTTCGTATATTTATTTAAGTTTTTGACCATTGAGCATGTGACAACACAAAAGGTTTGTTTGGAATTTGTTTTTAATGTTGTTTTATATATTTTTGGTGGATATATTTTATTATAATAAATATAAAAATGATATCAGTGTCGAATAATCTCTCACGGTATTTTATTTTCAATTTTTGAGTTTCGATTCCTTCATCAAAATCCAACAGCTACTGATGCTGTTTTATTCAAATACTGGTTTTCTTAATAAATATTTTCAAATTTATCTATTTAAATATTCATAAATAATAGATTCTCATCTCTTTTGTCAGCGTGGTTATGTTACCTCTATATACCTACTCCTTATCGACGTATACATGTATACATACGATATATTAAGAAATATGAAACTTCGGCCGACGCACATTAAATCATAAATGTTGATCGATATCTTAATTTTTACTTTTTGCGTGAGAATATTTACGAATTGATCGAATCTGCTTAAAAATAACGTCCACTGTCAGATTTATATTTGTCTCCGAGCTATGTCTGAAATTTAGCTTAATGATCGGTTGAGCTCTTTACAAGGTACTTGAAAGCTTTTGGGGATTACTTTGCTACGAAGCAATTGTTTCGGTGCAATACTCTGGTGTCTTTCGGAGTTCGTTTAATGTATTTATACAAAGATCAACCAAGGTTAATATGCTCTTTTGTGATTTATGAATAAGACACCGCGAAATTAACTGATGCGTGTAAGAACTGACCCAGGCGCAAACCTAAACATTAAGCAGTTTTGCAAGTATCTGTCAATCAGTTTAAATTTCGTTCCTTATCTACGAGTTACATTTTTATTTTCAGTATATGTAATCGTACTGGACTCAAAAATTCACAGCTTAACTTTATGCATGATTCTCTATCATGCTTCAATTATCAACATTATAAGCATGATGTACAATGTTGAATATTTACTCGTTGAAGATTTGTTCGTTTGTGGACTTAGAATTGCAGGCTTCTGGTCTGTCGAAAGCTAGTACAACAGCATTTGAGACTTCGTGTCCACTTGTCGCGACCCAAAAAACTCAGAATAAACCTTTCTGGTGCTCCACTCTAAAACAGTTAAGGTAGACTACAAGAAAGTTGAAGAATAAGGCAAGAAGATATTATCTTCACTCTGATTGGGTTAAAAGGTGTACAAAAAAGAACTAAGAGCATCGCAAAGATCGGCCTGGGTTATCCTCTGTGAGGAGATTAATATTTTTCCTGCTGTAGTTAGACTTAACAAGTCACTGAGCAGGAATAATACCTGTAGACTTGATTTACTTCGTCTACCTAATGGCAAGCTTACTTCCTCGAAAAAGGAAGTAGGTGATTTACTTCTCACTACCCATTTCCCGCGATGTAAAACCATTACTACCGACATTTATAGTGTAGTCATTAACAGTCATTAAGTCCCAATTGGGACTTAGCCTGTAGATTAATTAATTATGAGATCCTGCGTTGGAGCGTGTTCTCTTTCGACCTTTAAGAATCCTTCAAATCTGCCGGTCCTGACGGTGTATTTCCTGCTGTAGTAACAGCATGGACTTCCTCTCATCAAGGGACACTTACTACATTTGTTCCAGGTATGTATCACTTTTAGTTCTGTACTACAATCGTCAAGCTGAAGTAAAGTAATTTTTGTTTCTAAAATTGGCAAGTCGGACTGCACCGACCCCAACTCATTTCGGCTTATTTGTCTGTCATCAAATTTTCTGAAATCTTTAGAAAGGATTGTTGAAAGATTTGTTAGGGACCAACATTTAGCTACCGCTCCGCTCAGTAATGGGCAACATTCTTACAGAGTTGGCAAATCTTGTGAGACTGCCTTATGAACTCGTTACTATAGGATTGAGAGATCTATGCACAAAAACGAGTTTCTTGTGGGCACTTTTCTGGATATTGCAGGAGCGTTTGATAATACTTCATTTGCCTCGATTACAAATGCATGTACTAAATTTGGTATCGAACCCTACATTATCAGGTGGATTAAATGTATGCTTGAATCTCGCATTGCAATATGCGAGGTTGAATATACCTTTATTTCAGTCAAGGCTTCCAGAGGATGCCCGCAGGGAGGTGTGCTTTCACCCCTGCTGTGGCTTCTGGTCATTGACGAACTTCTTGTTAATCTTCGTAATTCCGGTTTTGTCGCCCAAAGTTATGCTGATGATTTGGTTCTGACAGTTTCCGGCAAGCATCTGAATGTCTTATCAGATTTAACTCAACACGTTCGTCTTATTATCGAACAATGGTGTCTAGATAAGGTTTTACATGTGAACCCATCTAAGACCGACTTGGTTATTTTTACAAGGCGTAGGAACACTGCAACTTTTTCTGTATCATCACTTTTTGGTTTTAAGGTTAATAGCTCAGCTTTCGTCAAACACCTTGGAGGTTTTCTGGATAACAAACTTTCTTGGAAGTACATCTGGACTTTAAACTACAAAAAACCACTGCTAATTTTTGGCAATGCGGTAGAGCTTTTGGTAATTCTTGGGGATTATGATGGTCGTTGTGATGGTCGTAAAATATTATATTTTATCTACAAATAACTGGTTCTACCAATGCTAACTTATGCATCTGTTGTTTGGTGACCAGTGGTTAAAGTTAAATCTTCAATTGTTAAACTGATTTATTTGCAAAACTTCGCTTGTCGGGCTCTAACTGGAGCCATGACTTCAACTTCCCTCCTAGTTGTGGAGCTTATCCTCTCCCTACCCCAGTTACAATCCTTCATTTTAGGTACAGCTTGTTTAGCTGCCTTTCGCTTGAGAAGTGTTGGGGCGTGGAATGCTCTCGGCACTATTTAAGGCCATAGATCTATTATTAATGAATTTAAACTAGCTATGCCAGAACTTGACATGGTAACTGATAGGCTTGTGCCTGTTTTTAATTTTCATAGATCATTTGAGGTGCTTCATCCATCCAGGGATATGTGGTTCTCACCATAGATTTTCTCAAACAGATATCCAAATCGCTTGTATTTTTTTCAGATGGCTCTGTGACTGAACAGGGTACGGTATTTGGCCACTACTGTCCTTCGTATGATCTGAGAATCTCTGGAAGTCCGGGGATCTACTGTACTATTCATCAAGCGGAATTAATTGCGATTACTCACTGCGTGATGTCAGCTTTTAATCTCGTTGCCGACGACAAAGAAATTATATTTTGTACTGCCCATTGTGACATTGAGGGCAACGAAATTCCAGATTGTTGGGCTAAAACTGGTTCTCACCTATATTTCGTAGGTCCTGAACCAGCTGCACCGTTACCTACTTATATAGTGAAAAAAACAATTAAAACAGTTACCCTATCGAATCTAAAGTGGACGTGGTCAGCTACCACTACTTGGCGTTAGGCGAAATACTTTGTCGAAATAAAAGTCGCCTTCATCGCATGGAATTGGACAGTGATACCGTATGTGACGTATGTCTGGAAGATGTTGATGATAGTTTACACTTCATAAGCAGTTGTCCAGCTTTAGACCGTATGAGATATCTTGTGTTTAGCTGCAGGTATATTCTTGTAAGTCTACTGTCTTCTCTGCCCTGGTTCAAACTGCTTCAGTTTGCTAAAGTTGCAGAACGCATTTGTGCGCTTTGATTAAATCCTAGGTTTGCACCATGGGCCCTTTGTGGCATTGAGTGAGGAACCTTATAGGGTTCCAACCAAATTTCATAATAATAAAAAAAATACTCTCGTACAAACCAAGAAAATGGGTTTGGAGAGCAAACTATATCGGTTAACTAAAAATGAATTTTAATTTTTAACAACTCGGCAAGTACTTACATATATTAAAGATGTTTTGATAATTGGATCAGTAGAAGGCCATTTCTATCAGGTTCAATTTATATAAATTTGGAATTAGAGCTGACATCAACAAACGCTCTCGTTAATTTCTTCTTATTCCCATCGACTAGCACCAACTACAGAGTGTGACAATTTTGATTTGTGAGTGACAATTTGCACTCGAAAACTGAAATAATAGAAGGCAATCTTTTAAAACTAAGAACGTCCATTTCGAACATCTAGGTGACTATATGAATGATTCAGATCTAAACAGAGTCATACAAACCGATTAATAGGTAATTATTTTCACTTAGCCAAAGTTTGTCGAATGAAAACGCGGTTTATTACTTTGCTCTAAATTCAGTGCAGCTTACTTACAAAATATATCAAAACTAAAGCTCTTTTAAGCAGCCCTTCGGCAACGTCAATTTAACCAATATCATCAACTCATATTTATAAGATTGAGTTCTTCTATTGGACCTTTCAATAATCTGCTCCATCTTAACCTATAACTGTAAATTATAACAAAATAAGACAGTTTGTAAATCAATTGGACCGACAATTTGGTGGTTGCCAAAGTGATATTAGCACCAACTTCATCATAGTTATCGTAATAGTATCCATTTGTGTGTAATATGTTGCAGTGACACCACCGGATAGTATCATAATTACTATCAATTTTGCGGTTTGTAAGTCGAAAGAAATCAGGAATCAGGAATTCCTCTGTTTTCATGGAAGTTATGACTCCAAAAATAAAACAACAAACTTGATATTTCTGCTTTATCTTGTACTAGAGCGGAATTCAATGACAAATTAGAAAAGGAATTAGAAACAGGTTACTTCTATGTACGAATCATGATATGGAGCTAGGACTGTAAGATGTGTTATCTAATAAACCGCAAGAATTGGCGTTGTATAAGTATGGAAGTTACAAAATTTTTTAACTCTAGAGAGATTTTTTTCCGTCACCCAGGCTCAATTGGCCCATTGTGTCGCCTCCCCCACACTCTCAGCGCGAAAATCGAGTTCTACTTTGAATGAAGCTTATGATAAGCGGTATACTGAAGGTTAGTTTATTTTGATTCTTAAATATTGATTGTGCTCCAAACCTGTGCAATCGATGGAGGAGTTTCAAGAAGCACAAGAAGTGAAATGAACTGGGATCTTTACTTATGTTTGCATTTCCAGTTAATGTTACATGATTTATTACATTTCTATGCCTTGTGTGTTTGCCAGGTAACTGTCTAATATAACCAGATTCTCAGATACTTAACTGAAGAGAGGACGAGATAGAGATAGATAGATAGAGAGAGAGAGGATGATACAGAGATTCTGAAAAGACAATTAAAACACCAAAACCTATAATATTTCGATTATGTTATACAAAATAAGTTAAGCATAGTCTTAATTCATGACTTAAACTGATCCGGATTAGATTACATTTACCATTTGGCTCAAAACGTATGATTGGTTTGCAATTTAAATGTAATCTAATCGGGATCACTTAGTGTTTTGAAATAAAGCTTATTATAAAAAAAAGCGTGTTTTATGTATCAGAACAACGAGCCCAACGATTGGGAACAGTTTATACGAAGAGTATATTTACAGTACGCCCCCGACTGACTCTTACAAATTGTTCCCATCAGTAAATTCCAAACCTTCATGAGGTTCTGAGTCTGTGTTGAAATTATTTTCAGTTATTCAATCCAAAATACCACGGCCTGATTTGATTTAACTATTATAGTGATTTACATATGTTGGCATTATGTTGGTTTTACTTGGACTTCAGTTAGAATAGAGGTATGATATTAAAGTTATTTAATGTTTGACGCCCAAATAATGTCGGTACTGTGGCTCCCGTTTGATTTTGTTGAAACCCGAATGCACCTTTGGTTATTCAGGGTAAATTCATAGAGGCCTTAAATTAAAGAGAGAGAGAGAGCCACGCTTATTTAATACTAGTGTAAATTATCCAAATTTATTTTGAAAATCAACCATTGTTTTATCCAAGCTGTCGATAGATGTCGTACCGCATACTATATAAATAATGCAACAACTCAAACACAAAGAAGGAATTGTTGCACCAAAGGAAAATACATTGGCGTTTGAATGGCGTTCAAAGTCTTTCAACTCCCAAAATGTAATTCGTCCACAGCCTGTGACCTCAGTCCGAAACTACAACCGAAAGCAATATCTGGATTTGACAGTTTTAGGTATCCAATTTTTGAGTGGTGTAATTACACCAATTTGTGTTTGGACACCTAATTTATTTCTCAAACTATCACGAACACGTCCAATTATTATCGTATACTCAAAGATCTCGTTATACATAAGATCTGCCGAAATATAAAAATATTTTTGTATATATGGTATGTTCGCTCAAAATATATATAAAAATATTAAATATTCGATCAAATTTAAAAAATCTTGAATTTTTTATTATTTGGTAAAAACGCGCAGATTTTTATTATTGTTATCATTTTTTTATGTGTGCAGAAAAAGAATTTCAAAGCGCGAAAAATATCACTTCGATTTTGATTGTTTGCGCGCGAATTTTATTTTTTGTTCTTATATATTTCCGAAATATTTTTGTTTTGATCGATCAAAAATCTATTTAATTTAAAACTTATATTTATGTATATAAAAAATAATATTTTTACAAGATGAAAAATAATAAGCGAACACTTTGTGAATTGCAAAAAAAAAAATGGAAAATTGGCAAAGCGCGATGAGATGACAAATATATCGCCAACAGAGGCGAATTGTCTCGTTTGTCGGTGAATTTGTTAGTTTTTTGTTTTTACTTATATTTATTATTTTTATATTGAAAATTTCAACAAAATATAAATAAATATTGAAAACAAGTATTTTGTGATAAAGATGAAAAATTATAAAACCATATACCGAATGGAACGACATATATAAGAAAAACGAACGAAAAGACAAAAAGGCCATTATCAATTTTGGTGATTCAAAGTAATATTTACTATCAGTTACCGATTGTTTATGAAATCTTAAACTGTCTTAGGTTACCATATTGGTACGTTCAATTCATCACTTCATACATAATATACGTTCGTGTGTGTGTGTATATATACTCGTATAGGTACCACCAACCTATACCAATCCACCAAATATAAACAAAATCGGATATTGTAATCGATAATAATCTCCTCTGGTACTATATAACTTCTTATAATTTTTATTTTGTCTTAACATTATCACGAAATAATATAAAATTACATTTGTCGATTAACACTTACTCGAAGGTAACAAAATACAACAACAACAAAAATAATAATGTTAACTTAATAGTTTACGTGTTGGATAAAATAAAAATACATATTTATCCGTATGTACATAATATAATAATAGTTTGTTAGTTTTAGTCGTGAGATAATATTAAACTCTAATTTAAATTGGTGTTCAACTACGACCATATATATATATATATATATATATATATATGTGTTGTGCGGAGCGGGAGGTAACCAGATTGTCATGATTTTCCCAAACGTATTTGCTCGATCTTTTATGATAAAACATTATTGTGTAATCATTAACGAGAACAGCATCATCACACACAATTAAAATTAATTAAACGGCAGAATATCGGATATATAATTACAGGTTTATTGGTGGCGCGATTTACTGATTAAAAGCCGATAAGACGATACCAACCAAAATTTTCTGCTTACTAATCATCATATTAGTCGTGACATCGAGGTACACAAATGATATTCAAAACCAAAACTGTTTATATATATATATATATATATATATATATATATATATATATATATATATATATATATATATATATATAGATATGTCTATAGCTTCTGAATTCAATAATGTTCAACACAATACTGATTATATCCCACTGATGAACGATGATCATAATTATTGATAACGACTTTGTGACATAAAATTAAACAAAACAAAACAACAAACGAGAAGAACAGAAGGCACAATTTAACAAAAATGTTTAAAAATTTATAATTAATTAAAAATAATTTATGATTGAATATTTAAAATAAAATGTGTCAGGATTATTGCGCGAATTTTTTAAATTAATCGAATTTTAATTAAATATTTAAAAATTCCACAATAAAAAAATCATAAGTTCATGGGAATTTAATGAAACATTTTGTTTGGGAACTCTTTCATTTCGGTAAGTTAAAATAATTGATTCTTGTTCACAACATAGGAGGCCAACCAGTGAGCTGAAATAACTGAATGTGAAGAAGATCTGGCATAACTAGACAATTTATTCGTTGGTTCTTATTAGAACCATAATACGTTTTTATAACTTACGCAACGAGTCCCGGAACTGACTACTACTTGCGATAGTTTACTTTAGTAGTTATACAGTCATTCTTAAGTTTTTTAGCAATTTGGAACCTTTTTTGTCGATCGTGTCTCGTATTAGGCAATTCTTTAGGCCCTTTTACATGTTAATTTCATTATCTGGGATATTTGTTTAATGTTGAATCCAGATCCCTAGGAATACGGTTGATTGGAAAGCATTTCGAATTTAAATTCGTACAGTTTTCATTGTACCCAATTGGCTTGTGACATGGTACATTTTCTGATGAAAGAACACTTTTTACTTTGGTGCTTTTATTTTCAAAACTTCCTTATTCAAACTTGATACGCCATGTAATAATTTCTGTTGATAATCTTGCCATTTCAAGATTTGTGGTGCTGGTCATTTGGAAGACTTTCACTAAATTTTCAACATACATATGGAAGCAAAATGATATCCATTTTGTGGTAGATAAATCGCATTGACAGTTTCGTATAGTTCTGAAGCACACATTATGTGAAGCATAACGTACAATTTTTGATTGGATGCCTAAGTGTGTAGTGGAATATTCTCAATGTCAGAAACATGCGACATTCCTCTAAGTTTGCTTCGGGAGTACCTTCCTCCGCCTCATGTTCAAAGTACAGGTAACCCTCGCTTAACACGGTAGTTTGGTTTCATATACATGTGAAATCGTGTTAAGCTATACTCAGAATCCATACAATTAAGGTGGTTTGGTTCTAAATTCTTCATAAAAATTAAAACATTGATTTTATACTAAAATAAAAAACTTTAAAGAATTCAAATTTCTTATAGAAATGTTTTAGGAATAATAAACTTCATTAAAATACAAAACCTACACATAAAATTTATTTATAAGAATAAAGGTTAAAAATTAGCACATTACATCCCAATTGCTCACACTACTACTTTCGTCATTTTCATTATCGATCCTATCTCTGCGAAGGAACTGTGTGATGGTAGCCTGAGTATGTGTCGTTTTAAATTAAGGTTTCCTTCACTGGAGCAACTTTGGAGGTCGTCATTTTGTTTTGTTTAACCGATTTTTATAAATTCCGTAATCAGAGGCTTCCTTTTTTAGCTGTCCAGTTCTTTCTGAATTTCATGGTATGGTGCTAAAGAATTTTCCAATTCGCGTTCAAACTTTAAACTCCGCTCCATTCTCTAAAATTTGATTTTTTAATTTTTCAGCAAGCTCGAATATTGTTTTAATTGCGGTCAATGTAAAATTTGGAGTTGGCGGTTCGCTTAAGTCGCTTTCGGAATCAGTTGATTCATCAAGTGTCTTTTCATCAATTATACCCAATAGATCTTGTTCAGTCAGATCATTTTCTTGAGTTACCAGCTCGTGAATATCGTCAATTAATAAGTCCTCAAATCCTACTCCTCCTACAGCATGGTCAATGATTTGTTGATATTCTTCATTCACTGCTGGAATTTCAACGTCCTTAGAAGCAATTTCTGGCCATATTGGTTTCCAACAGCCGTTTAAAGTGGATGATTTTAATTCATTAGCTGCCAAAGAAATGATTCAAAATGCTTAATTGCTTCCATGCCTGAGAAACTGTAAGGTCAGTATCACTATCCATTAAATCCAAAATATGCTGAAAAGTTCATCTGATATAGTAGGCCTTGAAGGTTGAAATTGCCCCCTGATCCAAAGGCTGAATGAGCGACGTAGTGTTTGGTGGTAGATAAACTACCTGAATATTTGGGTGCTTTAAATCCTGAGGGTGTCCGGGAGCGTTGTTTAAAAGAAGGAACACCTTAAAAGTAAGGTTTTATTTGATAAATATCGTTCCACCTCTGGAGCAAAGCAATCAAAAAACTAATCTTTAAACAGATTAACTGTCATCCAAGCTTTTCTGTTGGCTCGCCAATATACAGGTACTTTGGTTTTGTAAATTTTTTTCAAGGCTCTAAGGCTCAGTGATCTATAAATAAGCAATGGCTTTGTCATTAAATCACTCGACGCATTACTACAAAACAGCAGTGTGAGTCTGTCTTTAGCTGCTTTGAATCCATGAGCCACTTTTTCGTTTTTCGCAATATACGTACGGTTTGACATTTTTTTAGGCCAGCAAAGACCTGTCTCGTCAGCGTTAAAAACTTGGTCTGCAGTTGATTGAGGATTTTATGTTAACATTGAAATTGTGTTAAACGAGTCACTTCACGACCATGTTAAAGCGAAAACCGTGTTAAACGAATCGTGTTGTCCGATAATTTGCGCATTTGCATAACTGTGCTATAGCGAAACCGTGTAATGTGAGTACCGTGTAAAGCGGGGGTTAGCTGTATATGTATTGTGTTATATTGCTTCTTGGTTGTAATAGGACTGCTTATAAATGCAAAATGATCAACATTAAATGCCCTGTGATTATTTTCGATGCCCAGACTGAGGTTTAATATAACCAGTTTAGATGAGCACTAGTGATTTTGTATGATTTGTTTCTCGTTTTCTTATGGAACAGTCCACTTGGAAATATATGTTTTCATTTCAACTCTGTTTTTTAGTTATAGTATTAGCTTAGATCTTTATAGTGAGTGTCCCCTTGTAATGAGAATACGTGAGGCACCGTATTATAGAGCAGTCCAGAAAATTTCAAACCACAGATGTGGGCAAATTTTTGGGGTTTAATTATTTTGAGTTTCTCCGTTGCTTTCGACTAAAGTTAATTTGTGTCATTAGAGTAACGTGAACAAACGAAGAGATCTATTATAGTTTTGTATAAGGAGAAATCAATCATTCATAAGGTCATTACCTGTACACGGTTGTCACAAACTTTAACCAGAATATCTTCAGTTAGCCAGTATATCTTGAACAATTGTGAACTTGCCTCCATAAAGCAATACAAACAATTTTAAAACATATTGTTTTTGAAGTCAAAGTCCGCTTATGGTCAAATAGTTCATTAATTTACGAAGAGCCTCGGTCTAAGAAAATATTAAAACTAATTTTGAATGAACTGCATGAAATCTGAAGATACCTTATTAAGGTAAATTGTATTAGTACATGAACCATGTTCGAAAACATTCTACTCAAAGGTTTCGAGAAGTATCATGGCAATGGCTCAAATTAATTCGAACCTGTTTCCGTATAATTTAATAATCCCGATACTTTTCCACATTAATATAATTTTGTAACACCTTTCATAAAAGAACGATGACACTAATTATGAAACCAACTTGGAAAATTTGTCAGATCACAATTTATAGCCGGATCTGAAAACATATTTTTTATTTAATCAGGCTTTAAAATACAATTTTCAGATGATCGAGATGGTAAAGCTAAATAACTTTTTTGTGTGTAAGAACAATGGTTCGTAAGGTCTAAGTTGGGTTTACGGCCTCTAAGCTATAGATTATTTTTGATTTTTATTTGATGGTTGCAAAATAAACATTACGTTTACTTTGTTAAGTTAACCGAAAGGGTGTTTTTTGTAGAACTACGTACTTAAATGCTGTTCTATACAGAAACGGTGTAAAATTGTTTAGGGTGTTCTGATTGTTTTTCATTATCAACATGAGTGTGCTAAGGTCCAGAAGCCCGATATAAGGTCAATATATAGTAAATGTAGGCTAGCCTTAGCTTGAATGCTAAAATGGATGACAATTGATCTCCAAATCAAATTCTGATATTTTACAAATTGTGGAAGCACTGTAACAGGTTCTGAATCGTATATAACCATGTTGCTTACAAAAACTCTTTAAATAATGAAATTAACACATTTGTCTGGAATGAACCTGATTTGATCAAAAATTATGTTCAGAAAACACAAAAATTTTCAGTGATCGTTTAAAAAAGAGGAATAATTTTGTGCTTATTATTCTTCTTTACAAAGAGAATACCTCTTTATGTACAGCCAGCTAAAAAAGAATAATTTTTGATGCAGAAGAATGGCTTGCGTAGTTGTTCCGGGATTAATTGGTAGATCTCGGTATGGCACTGAAGTTGATTTTGTAATTGACCACAGACACTATTGAAAATTCAATTTTTATAAAGGGATGCAAATGATCATGTCTTGAATCCTGCTTCCAGGAGAAACTTTCCCAAAAATATTTTTTGCTCACTACCCCAAAGGTCAGATACCCAAAAATACAACGCATTTATACACTAAAGTGTTAGTTTTGGAACATATGATAAGTAAAAAAAATAAAAAACCTAGTTTTCGAAATTTTGATGATAAATGGACTGTGCATAGTGTGGATTTTTGTTGGTTTGCTTGTTATTCAATATATAATTATTCCCAAACCATACAACTAATTTTTTCAAGCTAGGGTCGATGTGCTTCAATAATTCCTTATAAAAATTGGGTATTTCATCAGGATGGAGGAAAGCCAGTGCCCATATCATTCGAATATCGAGAGGGACAGTTTCGTTCGTTCCGCCAATAGTTGTCAGTCAGAGGTTGATGGTTTCTCAAAATCAGCCAATACAAAATTTGGCTTCAAATCAATGAAATGATTGCAGGCTACTGTCATAATTTCATATATCATTTTATCATAACATTTTCGCGACTTTGACGTCATCAAACAAAAAAGTGCCGGTATGGTAACGCCGTCAATCTTTGCAAAAATTGGAACAACGCCAAACGTACCATCCCTCAGCCAACAGTCTGCTTTTTCTAGCATTCTTAAAGATTTTACAGTACCCATAAGTATATTACACTCATTGCCAAACCGCTTTTCAGGCAAAATAAAATATTCGTCATCTAGTAGTTGGCTCTTTAACCATTTCTTGTCGAACTCGCTTTAGTTTTGATTTCTGGTTTCTTTATGAGGCAAATACATAAATAATTACAATCGGGATGGGTGTTCATTGGTATAGTACCAGCAACCTCTTTTAAATTATTATTTGCACGACGTATGGGTAAGTCGCTTGCGGTCGGATCATGCACATGTGTCGCAGGGTGCTTGACGATTACATGTTTTCCATTACCAATTTTTGTAGTAATCCGTGCCTTACATTGATAGGAGCGACTATCCACACAACCCCAATAGTATCGATTTTTGTATTTCGGATATGATTCAGAACGTAGGAGTTCTACTTGTTACTGCACTTAATGTTTTCACAGAGTATTAAACGATTTAAGCCATCTTTCGACTCCTAAAATAATATTTTTTTTAATAATGTCACCAATTACTTATGTTATAATTTCCTGTCACATTTTGCTAACTCAGTACCGCAGTGTTGTATCGCTCAAATATTACGCCCTCGTCCATATTCCTCCAACTTTTGCTCTCGTCCAATGTTTAAGGTGTTCGATGGTGCTAAATAACAGTCTTATATAAAAAAAAAACAGTTCGTTTTCTTCACTTCTGTTCGTCCAACCATTTAATGCAAATAAATTTTTATTTTATACATTTTGTGCGTTAAATTTTATGCAAAATAGTTAAGAAATCAACATGAAAAAGGTGAAGAAAAATCACCAAACATAGAAAATTTATTTGGTCTTATATACCGTGTATACATGTTGGGAGAGATTACATATGAATATGCTATATACTCGTATGCTCGTATAGACGTCGAAAAAAGCAATAAGTTTTCGGTCGGATGAAATTGGATGGTGTTGCGATCTGCTATTGCGTTATTCTTATATATGTATGTATCGTATACACAGTTATGGTCTTGAAGTGGGATATCCTTTGTTTAAATTTCATAAAAAGCCAACCAAGATACATTTATTATGAGAGATAAAATATTATATTTCTTTGATATGTTGAAATTGGCTTTTTATGTTGCGAAATTTTATCATAAATATTTTTGCCTCGGTTTTGGTGTTTATTAAAAAGAAAATGGATATCTGTTTTTGGAATTTATCAATGGATAAAAAAAAATATTATATTGTTTGTGGAAGATTGATCGATGCAATGATTGTTTAACACTAACAATTATTAGGCATACTCAAGGTTGTTGCGGGCATTTCATTAGAGACACCGTCAATGGTCTCAAATCTATATAACAAGGTATATATACGGATATATGACCGTTTTCTTTGTGTTCGCCATAATTTTGACAATCGATCGAGGCGAACATCATTTTTTTGTGTGTAGTTTCTTTTATCCCGCGGTCGTGCAACGAATACAAAGTATACATATATGAAAAGTATTTTGAAGATTTGATTGGAAACACGAGGCTAATTGTAAAGATGCTTGCAGCAATATACATATATAAATGTATCCGGCCTAACGCACATACATGTACAAATTTTTAATTTAATCAAAGTGAAATAATATGTATAGATACTCCTCGTAAGATGAACATGAATAATATATAATATAATAAGATATAATATGTATTATTGTAAGAAAGCCATGAAGGCGAAGAAGAAGAAGGCGATTTTTTATTTTCTTAATATTATTAAAATGAGAGAAATAATTTTTATTTTTGTGGTTATATTATATAAAAATGGAAGTGATTTATTTAGCTTTGTTTTAAAATAAAATGAATAAAAATTATAACGCGAGAATGAGTTATTTTTTCTTTCATTTTTCGTGAAATGTGTATAAGAAAAATAACGTGGAAGAAACCAAACCAAACCAAAAAAAATTATAATAATAATCGGATGATTGTATTTTAATATTTTGTTGTTCTTGTTTATGGGTGCACACTTATACAAAATGGTTGATGGGTGTAGGATGAATAATAATACAGATTTGGAATTAATGTGAAAGTTCAATTCCATATTTGGTAATTGGCTATAATGTACTGGACGGTCGGTTCTTATATTCGTAAATTCGGTCATAAATCTACACCGTCGAGTTAAATTACAACCGCAAATTGTTAATTAGCATACAGTAAACCTCTCATAATTTATTAAGAATGCTAAATTCCATTGTTCGATGATGTTTGGCCAACAATGTGTCGATTCGATAAAATTTATGATTCTAAATTTTTACTGGCTCTCATCAAATATATAAAACAAACAGAAATAGTTTTGCAGTTCGGTTGGCAAATATGTCACTCATATTTTTATAATTACGAAGGCATATTTAAGAATTTATAAACTTATCTGTTTTGTGGTCGTCCAAACAAATAATTTGAATATTTGATTAGAAAAATTCTGTTCAATCAAGGCTAAAGTAATTAGGCCTTTTCATTCTCAGTTGGAACACCGAGCCATAACGCCAACATAGCCAAAACACCGACAGAGCTGAAAGGTAACATGGAGAAAAAATAGGCATAGTCACAGGCAATAGAAAAAGAAGTTGTGGCATTTTCAGCTTATTGCCAATAGATTTAGTTTCACACAGATTGTGTGTTGATCTGAAAACCAAATTCATTTTTATAACGTACTGAAACATGGCTTTTCTTTTAATTATTCCTCATTTTCGTCACTTAATGCTACAAACGGTCTAATCGCTAATTATATCCCAATTCGCAAGTGCACACTGCTGTCTATAGGAAAACTGGAGAAAAACTCATTGACTAACGCTTATTGACCAAGAACTGAACACTGAAGAACGAACTCTATCAAAAGCCAGACAGCTTCAGATCATGAAATTTCTAACATAAAATATCCTAAGATAAATGCTATTCTTAGATAACTTCAAGTATAGTGCACTAACAAATAGTTCAGGCTTAAATGTCAGCTGGTAGATGTAAGAGTGCTCTTTTAGAGAAAATTTTCATCACTTATTTATCTGGTCAATCAAGGTTGATCGTGAACCAAATTAAGCTTATAATCAGGTATCCCATTAACCTTACTGTCCAATGATCAGGCACCCACATATATATGTAAGTAGTTTTGTTATTGGAAAATATGTTAGTGTTTTAAACAAGTAATGGAAAATTTAAAGAATTTTTTGAAGAAATATGGCTTATTATCATTCATTGGAAAAGTACATATTGACCCAGTAAGGGACATTCAAAGTTTTAATAACACAATAATATTATATTATATTAGAACTATTAATTTTGCTTGAAACACTGTACAAAATAAACCAGGACTGTCAAACGATGTAAGACCATATATAGGTCAGCAAGTTTCTAAACCAAGACGTATAACAGGACGAAAGCCAACCAACATTTTTTGTCAAAAATAGAAATTTGGCATAAAAGTCAAAAGAGCAGTTGTAAGGAAATAAGATTAAGGAATGTCCTTAACCTCAGTAGATGGAGTGAGAAGCAGTCTCGATAGAAAATAATCCCCAATTGGTTAGATTTCCGTTACGATAAGATTTTAATGGTTGCCGTTTAAGTTTAATATTAAACGTAATGCATCTATGCTCGCCATCTTCCAATTAATAATATAGACATATAACACACTAATGACAATCACTTCCCTGCGAACAGAATTAACAAATATTTGGTCGCATCATAATAAAACAGACAAGCCCCTCTGTGGTTAATACATGTACTGCCCATAAAAAAGTTAGCATATGAATCCACAAAATTATATAAGCAAGTTCTTCTGAAGGAGGTTATCTTGCCTTAAATCTGCAAAAATGTATGAACTCTTAACTTGACATTTTATCAATGTCTTACAAATTTACAAGTTTTGCAAGTATATATTGAAAGTATTGGATATGTGAATTTGACTAGATATTCTGAATCTGAATCGTAAGAGTATAGATTGAATGTTATCAAAAGGGTGAACAAACTGAAATAGGGAACTGATCCTAGTGTGATTACATGTTACGGAAGCGCAACAACTGTTCCTTATGCAAAATTGCATATGGAATGAGCGTGTATGGTGATAATTCTAAGGTTGGGTTTAACGCGTTAATGAAAGTTGAGAATGCATGTGCTAGAGTGGTATTGAGGGAGATAAATTGAGGCCCAATACATACTCTATGGTCTGCAATGGGTGATTCACCTCTCAATTATAAGAGAGAGTGGATCACTGTGCGTAAAAAGAACCCGCTTGATTTTGGAGAGTATGAACATACTCAACAAGATCCAAAAAGTGGTGCCAACGGTTTCTCCTGCCAATCTGATGGTATGTTGGAATTATGGAGGCATGACAAAAGCTTTAATGAATCAGTTATCAGTTAAGAGAGAATTTAACAAGATGCAAATGAAATATTTTGAATACAAATGCCAGTGTGAGTGATTATCGAATTTACATTCCAGCATTTAAAAACGAGAAAATGTTAAGACTAAATGAGGACATCTGTATAATGAATGCCGAATTGATTGGGATTATGGAAGGAATCAAGTTGGCATTGAGTGACGGGAGAAGGATGGTTCTATTACTATCCGACTTTCTGACTGGTTTAGAACTAATAAGCAAGGGCGGAAGATACTCAGGGAAATGGTTATGAGAATAAATTGTTTAAAAGCCTTTGATCGTGTGGAAATGAAGTGGTTCTCCAATTGATACCTTCACATCTACAGATTAAAGCTAATGAAAGAGCCGATTTGAATGCAAAAGAAGTGCCTTGATTGCAAAAGAGGTGCGTGTAAATGATTATGATTATGATTTACGTTCCAGGTGAATCTCCAGAGAAAATGGGAAAGTGATTTTTGCCAAAATGTTAAATAAAAGGCAAGAAGTACTTTGAATGGTATAGCGGACATCCCTTCGACGAAACCTTTTTTAAGGAAATCAAGGCAGACACTACAATGATTCAAACAATCGACCGGGTGAGATTGAAGATCCTCGTGAGTTGTACTCAAGAATGCAAGGACTATGAATGAAATATTAAAAAGAGGTATAATTGGATATGAAGTCTACGTATTGAAGTAAGAAAGCGGATCGATGCGGGAAAGATGAGTAAATAAAATTAAAATTAAACATAAACTTTTTGATTGTTTTTTAAATAATTGTTAATCAATTATTATTTTTTTGACCGCCCAGGTGGCGCAGTGCAGTGGTTAAAGTTGCAGCAGTTGGAGCGGGAGGTACCGGGTTCCCGATCCGGGGCAAGATGCAAGAAGGGATTTTTCACCATCGATCGTTTGGGCGGTGCGATCGATGAGATGAATGAACACATCTGAATGTCCCCTGTCGAATTTAGTGTATATGGACCATCCCATCGTCCATGTCAGTACTATAAGCTAACATGTAGCTATATGCAATGCACAGATGATTCTACGAAAATCGGACCTACCTATAGCATACATAAAGTGGTATCACAACGGACCATAAAAAGAAAATCAATTATTGAATTTTTTTTCCAAATTGTGGATAAGTTATAGGAACCGACTTATTGGAGCAGGTCATCATTACATCGCATACGAGTAAATATTTGAGTATACCGAAGACTAGTTTAAATTAAATATTAAATCTCCATTTTGATTCTAAAAGTCAGCTGAATGTCGTACTTTCTTATTATTTAAAGAGATACAACTCTTCTGCAGTTGAGATTAGTCTTATCAATTTGGTTAGATTCGGATTCGGATTAAGTAAGTTATTACTCAAATGGATTGACGAAATAAGTGCAAGGTCAGCAGTTTTTTTTATCAAAAGGTTGAACTGTGAAATTATTAGGTAAGTGATTTGGAGTGTGCGTCCACTTTTTGAAATCTAGATTATAAATTTATTTTAATTCAATTTAAAAATTTGGGATTATTGCCAGTTAGCCGAGGTATTGAGGCAGCAACATTTATATCTGATGCTCTAACTCGTACAATGCATAAATGTTTAATCTACTTGCTGTTCATGTGCCCTGTATAAACATGATCGCCTTCATATTTTACTATCATGATACCTATCCAACATCACTAAGGCTTAGTTATTTACCAAAAGGCTGCATAAAAACCACCTTACACTGAACCTTTTAAAATAAATGTAATTGCATTATTACTTTATCACCTAAAGCTAGTGAAAATCAAACTAGTTTTATCATAACAGTGCACAAGATGGGACCAATCTGTTTCTCAAACAGATAATGTCCAAAGCTATAAGCAAAATTTTGTTCGCCGACTGGATACCTGATATTTTAATGAATAATTTTAATTGTTTATAGTAAGCACACATGGTTTGCATTGACTCTACTCATAATGCCAATAGTGAACACTTTTCGATTCATATAATAATGACAAAAGAATTGATCTGTAACCCAATAATAGCCGTGTTTCATGACTCCAACTGATTCAGATCAGATCACATTTTCTATGCAAACCAAAGACGCATTTTGATCAAAATTTCATTTTGGCTCAAAATGTATCTTTGGTTTGCATAGAAAATGTGATCTGATCTGAATCAGTTGGAGTCATGAAACTCGGCTAATATATGTAACTACTTTTTTAATAAATAAGAGGAGGATTAGTGTTCCTTGTTGAATATCTTATTTGTTGAAACTCTGCTCGTTTTATATGTGGTTATTATTATTATATACCACAAAACAGTACACGATCAAATGATTAAAAGACAGATATTGGTGCCTGTTTAACCACATTCGACTAACGATCTCCATCGGCAGATTTTCCTGTTAAGATCAACACTGTAAGCCCAGTATTCGTTATACAATATTCGTAGGATTTGAGGATACAATAAATATCCGATTTAAATTTTTGCAATCTGAAAAATACTTGTTGAAATATTTTATATCAGTCATTTTACCGAATATTTCATTTGTCTGTCTGTCTGTTTCTATCTTTACAATCTGTTTTGGGGCTTATGGCTCTTTCAAATCTTTCACGGTTCAATTATTTACGTTCTACTTTACGCCATTAAATAACCAAATCGAGGACGTACGGCTATAGGTCCGATTTACGTAGAACAATCTGTACATTGCATAGCTCTATGCCAGCGTAACGTACTGACATAGAAGATGGGCTGACCTCTGAATTCAGCACTCCAACAGTGGGTCAAATATGTATTCATTCATACCACAGATAATAATCAGATGGTGGAAAATCTATTCGAACCCGGTACCTCCCGTTCCAATTGCCGACATTTGATCGGTGAATATTTAGTTAAACTCTACCGAATTACGAGTTACGAAGTATCTACCGCTAAAACCGCATATCGACTTCCCCTTCTGTTGAGAAACAGGAGTGCATCACTTGAACTATACCGAACCTTTAAAAAAAGTTGTGTTTTAAGAATGTTTAGTCTTTAAACTATCTTTGTTCCCGGAAGATTGTCCAACCATTGCAACTGTCCTTATCGGACAGAATGATGACAGACATACACTGTGCAATGTTTATCAATTATACAATTCAGTATACCAGTTCTAGTATGAAACATCCAAAACCAACCAAATCGATATGATATACTGTTTAACAGTCAGTATGTCGTATGAAGTCGCACGCAGTTGAAATAACACAGCAGAATACATAACATTCAATTGAAATTGATATCGATATCTTAAAAACGGATCTATTTCTTTATTATTAATATTATTATTTATTTATTTATTATTTATTTTTATTTTATGAAAAATTTTCATGATTTTTATTTTGTTTTTTCCACCGTTGTACAGTAGTTTTTTATTTTATATTTTCAAACATTGTTATAAGTAAAACAATATAAGAAAACATGTGTATACACATTGAAAAGACAAATATAAATGGTCTTAAGAAATATACTAATATATTTTTGTTGTAAGCTAAATATTTTATATTGTAATTCAATTGAAACGACATTTTATTTTTATTCTGTGCTGAGCGCGCTCTCGGAAAGTGTTAAAATTGCAAAGTGAATTTTTGATTTTTGTCTTAAATATATGTATGTATATGTATATGTATATATGCACTCGTACGTATAAGATGACGAGCACACAAACATTCCTTTTTATTTTAATGTGCATATATAAGAAAAACAAGAATCTCAACAAACCATTTTGACAGTATCAATGATTTAAGATATATTCATCTGCTGAATTCGAACTTTTTATTTTTTTGATGATTTATATTCAATAAATCTAAGAAATAAAAATCGAATATATATTTTTATGAATTGTCATCCAATTTCAGAATATAACAGAATTTATTTATTTATTTTATAAATTTTAAATGATCGTGATCATTGACAACATGTCAAAATATGTTTGAATTACTGCCTCCGCATTTGCAAATTTAATAATAAGAAAGCATAAAACAAATATATATGTTGCGAAAAGAAACAACAACAACAACAAAAATTATGCGTCCTAAGAAGTCCACAAGGAATTGTGGAATAATCGATTTTCAAGGTGTGGATTCATGCGGTACGCGAGCTTTTGTTCAGAGTTTTTTTTCGATTCAATCCCATTCTGGTTGCTTCTTGTGCAGATTTTTCCATAAACATTGATTGAATATTGTTTATGGTGGAGACAATCATATTTTATTTTCACCGAATTTTTTTATTTTTTTTTTTGTTGGTTTTTGATTTCTTTTAAGCTCTGTTGTTTTATCTTGGATTATTATAAGAGGAATGTTTATTTTCGTTTGTCTTACTGGTTATGGAATAATAAGAATTTATGACTCTTTATGATGATTCTTATTTTTTTTTGTTTTTATTTCCATTGTATGATTTTTGCGTATTCAAATTATTAGAGAGACATGCAACATATAAATATTTTTTGGAAGTTGTTATTTATAATGAGGGCGCACGCTTTATTAGTGTGCTGCTCGTTATCCCGATATTATTGGATCCATGACTGAACTCATACATACATATACAAATATAGATAATATTCATATAATTTTATAATCAAAGACGATCAACGATGTTTTATATCCCCGCGTGCTCGAGCACAAACAAAACTGTATATACATCTATAATTTTTATTACCATTAATAAGCAATCTCCAACCATTGCCAATCAATAATTTTATTTTATATAAAAATAATAATAAAAATAAAATTTTATTTTCATCTTAAATTATGGTGTCGATCAAATATAAAAACTAATTTTTATTTATCTTTCGGCATGTTCAGCGTCTTTTTAATTTTTTTTTGTGTTGTTTCAATTCAACAACATGGAAAAATATAAGTCGATATATATATATATATATATATATATATATATATATATATATATATATATATAATATATATATATATATATATATATATATATAAATATATATATATATATATATATATATATATATATATATATATATATATATATATATATATATATATATATATATATATACAAAATATAATAATATAATTTTTTATATTTTAATCGATCTTTTAATTAAGACAATCATTAAATGTTAATAATAATTTTGTATATACAATTCGATTTGTTAACGTTGTTATTGTTTATATATATATATATATATATATATATATATATATATATATATATATATATATATATATAAACTTAAATACAATGCTCTTAAACCGATATCGCCGAAAGGCAAAATGATGAAGATCGTGTATTTAAAGACAAGAGCGCGTTCAATATATACATATATAATATCAAGATAACAATAATAAGATAAAGAAATCAAACTTTTTAGTACACACATACATCTATACATACATATATATATAGTGGTGATAATAATGTTGAGCTTTTTCTACTGTACAGTATCCCAAGGTTGAAATTTGATTACAAAGACGACACTTTTCTAATACCAATTTTTTGTCCGCAAACAACTGGTGACAGTCGAATTGACCGAAAACAGAGATATTAAACTTGTGTATATCGCGAAATGAACACATTTGCTGCACACAAACGAAAAAAGTTTTGAAAAAGCACAATAAAAACGGAACACATTATTACTGATCGTGGGAGTCAAAAGATTTGCGCGATTTATATATATTCTTGGGTTGTTAGTTTATTTATACATATTCTTGTGTTTTGTTTCGATTTGATCTTTTAATCCTTTCGATAATTTTCTCTCTTCTGTTTGTGTTCTTAAGATTTTGTTTTGTTTTAGTTTAATTTTTGTTAATGCGTGCAGTCTTTGATTTTAATTGGATGATATATTCCAATAACAATTTCAAAGTTGTTGAATTTGAAGTTAGCAAAATAAATAAATTGTTTAAAATTCATGATTTTTGTAATGTGTTGACAATTTTGTAAAAACAAACAGGAAAAACCTGATATTATTGATGAAAAGTTGTATTAAAAATCAGGAAGCAGTTTAGGTGATGAAAAAATCTCGCACACTCAAAAATTTTCTACCTGTCATTTCTTTAAGATGTAATAGTGAAAACAATTATGCAGGAGGTGTGTAATCTTCAGTTTGGTTGATAGAACAGTCAACTGCAAACGAACAAGCCTTAAGCTGCCTCGACACTTAGCTTTAAATTGTACATTCTAAAAACAGTTTTTCTTACTAAATAATCAACAATCTATAAACTTTGGCTTACATAATACGTTGTGTTTTCATTATTGTTCAAACTGGAGAAAATAACTGTTAGATTGATGATTATACGAGAATAAAAATCTAACAAATCTAACTTAGGAAAATTCACATGAAAGATAGAAAAATCAGACGAAAATCGAGTGCATGAAACCGATAAAAAATTCTTAAGTAGATGAACAATTATAGTCATGGTTTTAACGACAGCTTTTAGTCAAGAATTTTTAGTCAAGTTAAAAAGTATCTCATCACTTAAAAACACTTTAAAAAAATATTGATAGGTAATGCCACCTGTTACAACACAGTTAACACTCTTTCGTTAAAAATTACAATGTTAATTTTTTTCTCATAATAATAAGCAACCGCTTGACCGTCTTCAAGTTAAGCTTTAGATAAACTAAAGAAATCATATATATGGAGAAATCTTACGTAATAAAATGATCATTGGGATGATTTGAACTAGTGAATATACAGTTGGTAGTGTAAAAAAATTTTAAAGCTAAAAAACGTAATCCTATAAAAACACGCATTTTAAAACATACTCCTATTTATGATCTTGGTTTTCTTATAGTAGACAGATCAGAATGAATTAGTTTATATATATTGAAGTTAATAGTGTGTCTTTATACTGATCAGCTACTAGCTGATAATCGATAGCTTCTGCAATATTTATTTTAAGAATCCGTGACAATGTATCTCCTACAATGTATCTCAACGATTTAGTCGATATATGGTCTGTTCCATATCAACAATGACTGTTAATCTTGCTGACATTATTGGATGTATTCAAATAGTAATGCTGACTCTTCTTATTATAAGGAATAATCATAAAAATTAAACTTATGTCGAGTAGTAGCTGAAATGAAAAAATATTGTTCATTACTAACAAGATTGTTTGTAATGTGGAACCAGATCTCGTTAGACTATTTCTATAGGTATAGCAAACAAATTAAAAATCATATTTTCCAAATAGACGCATTTAACCGAATTTAGATTTGGTCATAAGAACCAAATCTAAATTCTACAAGTTTTTACAAATTGTTGTTAATGTGTTTATTACTGCTGCATTAAGCAGACGAATTAGCACATCGACTAAATAAACCAGATAGTGTCGTCATGCAAAGAATACCTTATGCATTAATCGTTAAAACGATTGAGTTGCATTCATGGCATCAAATATTAGTCTATAATATTCGAAAACCCGATAAACCATTGAATTACTCACATGGAATATCACACCACTCCACTCGAATCTGACAGAGTTAAATATAATGTATAAAGTAAACAGTTATTAACAAGTTAAAATGTTAACAACTGGATATGTGATACGGGTTTTAAAAGCTGGAGATGTGCTCATACTTTACAAATTCATAAGTTCTCCGGAGACTCTAAATTTAATGTTAACATTCTGGTGGAATATAGAAGTAGTCAAAACGCAAACTTTGCCATCAATCAATAATTAGAAATGGGTAATAAGTAACTCGACTTTATGCTCTCTATCGACATCGCTGAATGCCAATGGCCATCTATAGTTTTTTTTGTTAAAGGAATTCACTTGCTTCCATAAATTTGGTATCCATATACTGAGATAATCATTATGTTGAAATAATGCAAATTTTGAAGCACTACATACATATATAGGAAATTTATATGAATATGGTATATGGATATTTTTGTTATAGAGGTCTGATCCTAAGGATGGATTATGGATTGCAGTTCTGAAAGAAAATGTGATTTTAATTTGTATAAACTATATTTAATTGTCGTACTTAAGGATCAACCTAGTGTCTTGAATAAAAATTATTTAACTATTGCCACTGCAATTGTTTGTAATACATAATGTCATCTTGCCAAGTTATGACACAAATCAAAAAAAGTTTTCTTGGAGCTGGTACTTATTATATTAAATATTAATTCTAATTACAGTACTCTTTCCCACACAGTTGAGTGTGTAAATTACACGTTGTAGTTTACACGGTATTTTACATGTTAAAACGGATAATTTACTTATAAGGTTATTTTCGGGCTCGATTTGCCCATTGTGGCATCTCATCCCAGGCGCCCATTCTGCGTCCTATGAAGGGACTTATCCTATCAAATTTACTTGTCTAAGTTTGACTTTACTGTGACATAATATTTTTTATATATAAAACGTGAGGTTAAATTTGTCCACTGTATATCTTGTGTTAAGCCGTTTGTCACATCAAATTATTAAATGAAATGTGACTTTCCATAACTATATAAATATTTGGAGCTATATCTACTTAAGAAGTATGAACTATAATTTCTCTTTAATGGATGACAGATGGTAGCCGACTGTCACTACGCTTACTAGACCCTAAAAAAGGTTTCGGACTTGGTGTAAATACTGCAACGTCTGCCAGGGTAAACTTAGTAAAAAGCTCAATTGTTTTGAGGATCCCGATTTCGTAGGTGATGAACCACAAAATAAAATATCTCGACCTTTTCACTCTGCAGAAACTGTGAATATTGAGAAAATGAATCATATCGAGAACCACTCTGTGTCTACTTGTTCACTTGCTACTCAATTGGGCATCTCCCAGATATCACTATGACGCATTCTAAAACTTGATCTGAATATGTATTCATATAAAATTCAATTGGCCCAAGATTTTTTGGGCCAGAGATTTACCACAATGGCTATATAATATGCTAATAGATTCGTTTTGCTTGCGAAAATGCCAACGTTTTGAACAATCTTATTACGAATCGCAAATGTGCTTTATTTGCATTTAAATGGATATGTCAATAAACATAGAGCTGTTGAATTTGGCGTATGGATAATCTGAAAATTAATGAAAATTCGCATGCAGTAACCGTCTCTGGTACGGTAAACCTAACCATGTTGAAAATTTTTTTTCGTACGGTAGTTCTCATTTATTGTATATATTGCGAATAATATCAAAAGATGCTAATTTTGCGTGACAACCTCGTTCCTCAGATTTGACGGCATCTAATTTTTGTTTTAGAGTTTGTAGAAGAAACAGGTTAACGGGAATATTCGCAATGAAAATGCAAAAATGGAGCCAAAAACGTTGCAGAACGTAATGCAAAATGTCTTGCAAACAACTTTTTCGGCCAATCGTAGAACTCAAAAATGAAAATTTTTTGTTTTTAATTTTTTATAACTAGTTATAGTTTAATTTTAAATTTTTGTCTGAACGAACATTGAGCAAAAGGGACAACATGATAATAAAATGAAAGAGATGCAAATAAAAGCCCCTGATAAAACTAAATATATATTTTAAGTATCCGAGATGATCCTAGATCTTACATATTCATCTAGGAAACACAAAGAAATCTGCTCGACGGATTAAATGAGGGCCAAAAAGAGGCTCGAGTGGATTTTGCTAAATAACGGCCACCGAAAATGGGAAGTCTAGCAACTTGAGTATGTACGATGAAGAATCTTCTTTCTAAGTATGATCTGCTATTATAATACAAAAAATATATTTAACAGCATGAATGCCAAAATTGCCAATCACCTGAAACTCAGTTAGCAATAGCGCTGTATTGTCCACCTAGATAAAACCTAAAGAAACCGAACATCTGAATATGCTTCTCAATGTTAGATTTATATTAGAGGGTGATTTAAATGCCAATCATGTTGACTTGGCTCTATAGAATTACAATAACCAAAGGTTCAACTGGCAAGCCAACACAATGGCTTGCGGATGGAGGTAAAACTCCTGATCTACCGGATTTTTTATACATCAAAACAAATATTTCAGATATGAACTCTGATATTTCTGCAGTGATACTTACCATTAGAATGGAAACAAAACGAACTATTGCCAATAAAACAACTGATTAGGGGAGCTTCCGATTTTAATTAGAAATCAACCTTTATAAACAAGACTAAAACCGGTACAGAAACTAGAAGAAAAGGACGAAAACTTCACTGATATCATTCAGATAGCCGCGTGGATTAATACTAAAGTAAAACCATCCAAAAGTAGTTACCCAAGAGAAATTCGCACCTTGATCTTAGAAAAAAGAAAAGCTAGGAAAACATGGCAACAAACTAAAAGTCCACCTGACAAAATGACTCTAAATAACAAATCACGACAGCTTAACAGAGAAATTCAGAAGCTAAATCAAAAATTGTTTTCTTTGTATCTTGAAAAATTGACAGCCGGTAAAAATACTCACTACTCACTATGGGAGGCAACGTCTTTCCATTATGCGAACAAAACATTTAAAACCGTTGCCTTATCGAAACTAAAGCTGACGTGCTTATGCATCCCTACTTGTCGTATGGTGAAATACTTTGTAAGGGAGTCTAAAACCCGAAGCTAAGCAAATACGATCTTTAATTGAAAAAAACAGTTTGAGTATACTGGTCTCTTTAGTCTTTACTTACTATAGCCATGTCCATTTCATTAGTCATCTTTATCGCATCGGACTTGCCTGTGATGCCGTATGCAAGGAATGTCTTGAGGATGTTGATAGCTTACACTTCATCAGCAGACCGCATAAGGACTATTCCTGTAAATCTACTCTCTTCTCTACCCTGGTTGAAACTACTCCAGTTTGCTAAGGTCGCAGAGTGAACTTGTGCACTTTGATGAAATACAAGGTTTGCACCACGGGCCCTTTGTGGCATTGAGTGCGGAACTTTTCAACCAATTTTTAATAATAAATGTGAGTCAACAAAAAGAGTAAAAACTACAATTACGCAGATCTCTCCTATGAAGCGTAGTGATGGATCGTGGGGTAGTGATTACAAATTAAAAGCGGAATAATTTGTTGATCATCTGGCTGATATTTCAAAACCGAATAAGTCCGCGTTCTGCGCCTATTCCCTTACGTACTATAGACAAATTATATAGTCCGATTACCAAAGAAAGGCAACGTTTTCTGACGACATCGCTAAAACTAGCAACAGAGCAAATTGTGGAAGTAATGGAAAAGGAAACTGCGAATGAAATGAAAAAACCTGAGAAATCTTATTAATAACATCCTTTTAGCTAACTGGGACATTAAGTAGTTGATTAACTACAATGGATGCTAATGGTTTATAGAAGGAAGGTGCTAATACTATTCATGTTAAATGTTCTTTATTGATCTGAGAACACTACTTAGAGGGAAGCAATTAGCTGGATGTTATTGACAAGAGTATTTCAAAAACACAAGCCATCGACGAATGTTTTATCTCTAATCGAGAGTCTAGTATAGTGGTTTTTCCGTTAACGAACAAACATGTCAGCTTTAAATAAATATATAAATTCATTCATTTTCCAACTCACAATTTTAAACATGAATTTATGTTTTATGTTTTTATAAAAGGTAACAGAAACTACAAAATTGGATTCCATACATCTATATATAGTATATAACATAAAATAAATTTCATATATCAAAAAAGATAAAATAAAAAGTTATTACCACAAAATTCTAATGAACATTTCATATACATATATATGTACATACATTCATACGTAGCATACAAAAGCATACGAATAGTTTTGGATACATTTTCTATTCAAAATCTATTTTATTTTTATTGGTTTTTCCAATTTTTATACCAAAATAAAGTAAAAGCTACTATATACGAGCTTCGTATATACGTTATCCAGGATAGATACTATATATATATAAATAGAGGAACGAGAATATAAATCTATTCCAACATTAAAAACTAAATATAATAAAATATAGAAAAATTCTTGTTTTTCATTTGTGAAAAACTGGAAAATTATTTTTATTTTGCTTTTGCCACACAAGAGGGAAAATTATGGAATACGAATACAACAACAACAAAAGTTTTCTCAAATAAAATTTTAGTTGGTATATATGGTACATACATAGTTTTCAATAATAAAAACATAATGGGAAGATGGTGCTTTATACCATAAACATACATACATATGTATACATAATATATAGTAGGAGGTGGGATTAGGTATTATTATTATATTGAAATAATAATATTCATTACTCATTCTCGGAAAGCTTTCGTAATATACATTATTTTTCAGATAAAGTTTTAAATATGAAATTAACCCTATACGGCATACGATGTGTGTTCACCCATTTAAAATGTTGCACAAAACGTTCCATAATATAATATTAAAAGCTTTTTTCTTCTTCTTCGTCTTACACGATTTATATTTATACTGCACTTGCATACGATGTGGGTGGTCTTAATATATATATAGATATATTTTTTATTTATTATTAATTTTAATTTATAAATATTTAAATTATTTATTTATTACAATCACACTTTAAAAATCAATTTAATTTAAATCAATTTACTTTACTTTTGTACAGTTTATATATTATATATGTAAGATTAAGAATATTGCAACGATTTTTTAAGTTGTTAGTACATTGTACCAGTCTGGTGTACAACTCTACAGCGTCTCAGTATTTTTTTTTCTAAAAAGTATTCACATATATATAATGCATAATATTGTCTGCTATTATTGTGATATATTATTTGTCGGTAAGAAAAACAAACAAACAAAAAATTGTCGTATAATTCCAAGACGCAAAGTAGTATAGAAAGCACCTTAAGAAGAACAAAACCGAAACGTAGAATTCGAAATAATATATAAAAAGAAAACTTATAAATTGTACAAAAATCTTTATTTTGTTTAAATAGAAAAACTTTTAGCGTATGTCAGTAGCAGAGTTCAATTTTATGTTATTTAATTTTTTTTTTTTTATATAATTTTAATTCGATATACATTTGTATAAGTATAAGTTGGAATAAGTCAACGATAGGAAAATCAAATGAAAACGACACGAGAAAATTGCAATCCAGATGATTCATGTATGAAATTCATTTCGTATAGGGTTAAAATAAAACAAGTGAAAATAATTTAGTTTTGATGTTCACCCATATAACCCGATCATAATCCAACGAATCAACGTACCCCACCTCTCAATCTACTTCAATCGTATAAACACTGTGAACCTATATTTTATACAAAATTCGTTGTATTTTTGTGGTTCGTTTGTTAGTTCTAATTTCTCATCCCCAGAGCCAATTAAGAATGTAATAAAATATAACAAATTACATTTTCCACTTTGCAACATATAAAGATATTATTAAATTTGAAATAAATTCATTATCGCCAATATTCAATCAAATTAACTAAAGACAACACAAGAAATTGTTGCAATTTAATAAAAATTTGTACACGTTAAACAAACAAACAAACAAACAAAACGACAAACAGCAACAAGACACAGAAGCTAGATAAATTTAAAACTCTTGTTCATGACCATGTATGTTCATATTTAAATAGTCACGAATAATAAATAAGTTAAAATAAATAAAATAAAATAATTTAAATTTAAATTATTTATTTTACGAAACAAAAATTTTAATTATCTTATATTTTAATGGCGCCAATATTCATTGGGTACTTATAGAGTTATCTATCTCGCTCTATGTATAAACTTATATGCTTCTTCGGTTTTAAAATTCATTTATTGAATTGTTCTTAAATCAAGCTCACGAATTCTAAGCTAACATACAAATGTAATAATATAATTCAAAATCGAATAAAGTTATGATTTTATATAAGATTCTGTTCTCCATCTTCATCTTAATTTTGTGAGTACTAAAAATAATGTTTCTAGGCTAGAGGATAGGATAGAGCTTTTGCCACGTAACTATACAGCTGAATTTTCAATTAATTTTATTTTTAAAATTACTTTTCTACTGTGGCTTGCGTGCTTATCAGCAATATAATTTTAATTGACATTTTACATCATCTGTTACTCGAACTAATGTAGAATACTAATAAAAATTAGTAATTTATCTAAAAATACTAATTCATCTCATTTATAATTCATTTGCAAATCTTTTGAAGGAATAAACTGTTTAACGAGTTTTGTTCAAATTGTTTTAAACTGTTGGAATTTCATATCAAGCGGTTCATGTCTTTAACCTTTCAGTTAAATATATAGAACGTTTCTTCGCCATTCTAACGACTCTTGTGGTGATATGGAGATTAAGTCAGTGCAAAATTTATCCAATTTCTTTTGAATATAGACATTTAACCATAAGTGACGAACCTTGTTTACATATTTAAATATTATAAATGGTCGCCGGTTATACCTTAATGATTAAGAGAGATTCTCATCACACCGCGGTCTCGTGTTCGATTCTCGCCATTGACCAAAAATAACCAATGCACTGGATGATGTGATTGTGTGCTAAAACATTCGTTGGGCTGACCAGCTTCAAAGTTCACCAATCATTAAAATGGTTCGTAAGGTCTTTGTTGAGACGAGGTAAGGGTCGTTTACGGTCTCTAAGCCATAGATTATAACGCTCGTTATTTCTAATGCTCTCTATTTGATAAGGACTTCTCCTTTAATGACAGATAAAACTGTAGACCAAATCAACGATGAAACAATTAGCGTACAACTTTACATGATTCGAGCTGTTATAATATAGCCATGAACTTCAGACTTTGTACTTTTTAACTGAGGACAATACTTTTACCACTAAAACCCGTTTTCAGGTTTGGAAGTTAGTCATCACGTTGCAGGATAATTTTTCTTGATTTCATCACTAAAACGAATAGTTGCTTGTTTTCCTTTTATGAAGATCATGAATGAAAATTATCCCGCATCCCCATCCTAAAAAACTTATGCCATAATTCGTAACTTTCA
This sequence comes from Tipula lateralis, assembly GCA_963932295.1. Classification (NCBI taxonomy): domain Eukaryota; kingdom Metazoa; phylum Arthropoda; class Insecta; order Diptera; family Tipulidae; genus Tipula; species Tipula lateralis. The sequence goes on along the minus strand of OZ010736.1, from coordinate 192,686,681 downwards.
GGTCATTCTTTTTACTTGATTCTTAATGAACCATAACTAAAACTTGATCTTAAATATTGTTCATGACATTGACAAATAAAATCATTAGAAAAAACGAAGGACTCTTCTGCCATACTCGAATTATATGCTCTCGATGTCATTTCACTTAATCAATCGTAATATCATGATGCTGGTTTTGTTGTAATTGTAACGACATATTGCACACAACTCGTATTCAAATGTTGGTTAATTTTCATAGCATTCAAAAATGTCTTCTAGCTCGCGATGATCCAATATCATTTTGTTGACTTTTCACTGTTACTTACGGAGCCACTCCATTTGATCGATCACAGCAATGTTGGTATTAGTGATTCCAATCGTCTTGATAAAACCCTGCCACCCAACAAATTATTTTTGCAGATATTCCGAATGTAATGAACATCACAACAATCAGTGAAAACTATCGAAGGCTGCCGATCAATAAAGCTTTTTCAATTTTCAAAGCTTATAAGATTGGTATACTTACGACCGAAGTAATTATGTTCAAACAATTATTATCTATAGATTGTTTAGGTAGACAACTCATTCATTTGTATCATCAATATCCCCTACGTGATATTCCGTCCAAGTGGATTTTACCAGAACTTTCGATCTACTTGAAGAACGAAGGGATAAAAGAAAAATGGCTACGAAGTGGAAGGACGATACATTCCAACGTCTCTATTTATCTCAATTCTAATTATGTCATTCAGGACATGTCTGCACATTATCTATTATCTACACGTCAAGACAAATAATATAAACAATAAATAATGTTGACAATATAAGAACCATAACCGATACTAGATACCAGTTTCAGCCTCTTCAACCCGTTTTCGAAAATCTTATGCTAAAAATCTCTAGAACCCCATGTGTATAATGAAAAAGTAAATATTTTGTGTAATTGAATTTACACACCTGGTAGTTTGTCTGAATTTCACTTGTTTGTTAATTCAATTAACTATTAAACTGAGTTCGTGGGAGCTTACATAACCTGAAAGTCCAATAAGTTCGAGTCATAAGCTCGTATTTTTGATTTTTTATGAGTACAGGTGATTAATATTGGAGGTTCAAGCTAGTAAAGTTATTTTGTAACATTAGGCTATTTGATTAGCTTACATCAGTTTAGATATCTCTTGAAAATTGAGTTTGTCGATATCCTATCGAGTCTAATTACAATGTAAATCCTTTACATTAAACCACGCAAATTTACGAAGGATGAAATTTTTTAGGACGTTTCGCATTTAAAGTCTTAGCATTTGTAAAAATATGGTGAACTGCTCAAATCAAAGTCACGGATCAATCGAACCTTCTAGAGTGACTAGTTTCTCTCAAGCTCCCCCTCATGAGAGATGGTCAACCATATATAGATTTAGTTTATAAAGACGCACCTTCAACTAATTCTTAAGTTTTAAATGGGTGCTATAGCATCGACGTTCTTGATTTTCTCACGATATATATAGTGCACGTAAGTGGTATAGCATAATTTGACGGCGGAACTGGTTATTGCTAGCCAGAGAGAGTGGTTGGCGAAAAAGATGGTTACCAGTAAATGATCACGAGTTAGTTTTATTATAAACTATAGTATTCGCTTCGTGTATCAATACTCGAAGGCAGGTTGCAAAAGGGATTTTTCACCACTTGATTACGATCGGTGGTGTGAATGAACACAACTATGACCCCCTGTTGGAGTGCAGAATCCATGGGCCGACCCATCTTACATGTCAGTACTATAGGCTGGCATGGAGCTATGCAATGTGCAGATGGTTAGGAAAATCGGACCTATAGCCGTACGTCCTCGATTTGGCTGCAAAGCGTAAGGTAAGGACGTAAATAAGCGAACCGCGAAAGAGTTGGGAGTGCCTTGAGCCCCAAAACAGATGGCATAGAAATAAACGAAAAAAAAAAAAAAAAAAAAGACTAATACTTCTATAACTGTCCTCTCAAATTAATTGATGTGAATATGTTTACTTGAAATTAATAATTGTTATCATATCGCAGAGTTTTTTTTAAGAATATGTATGCTGGTCCTTTTAACATATTCTCAGTCTAATTACTTATTTTCTCAAACACTTACTTCATCAGAAGATCATTTTATTCGATATAGTCTGTCTTATAATTATGTACAGTTCCTCTCACTGATATCTGGGCCCTTATTTGGATACTCGATATCGAATAATCAACTGACGATATGGAACATCGTGGTAAACGACGAACCCAGATAGCCTTCGGGTAACATAGTGTGCTCTGGGGTATGGCTGGAATGGCAAAGTTATAATAAATATAACTTACCGCTTGAGTTACTCAAGCTAAGATAGTACATACTAATGTTGATAATGCTGAGATCGATCATATGTAACCGTATTTCTCGTGAGAAGAAACTGGTACCAAACAAACATAGTGAGAGTGATGTTGGTGGTTTACAAATTAAGTAACGATGAGTAGTGGGATAAGTGGAAGTGAGAGGAAACAAGAGACAGCTCAGAGCCCAGTATAGTGTGGAAACAGGATCCGTCTATACAAACAGACATCAGTACAGAGCTGGAGATAAAGAGGATATTCACACAAACATTACAGAATGAAAGCCACCTACATAAACCCAACATACATATAAGGATGTATTCGTGGATGACGTCAAACGAAATCCAGGAAATGTTGCAGGAAATGATCCTAAAATGTATATTGGAGGACAGTAATCGGATCTAGCACCTTAGTAGTTAGTACGGAGACATTTTATAGACCCACGCTGTCAATCCAACCAAGATTTATAGTAGATTCCTGGACCTCAGTGTTTATATAAAGTGCCGATACGATTCATATAAAGTGCCGATACGATTTAAGTTATTGTATATACTTATAAATTTTAGAATTAAATTTTAGAATTTTAGAATTAAATTTTAAATTTTAAATTTTAGTTTGACATGGTTCATTTCGAATTCAAAGAGGTATCATACAAAACGACTCTATTTCGCAAATTGAGAATCAAGTCAATAGCCATGGATCACCTATGGCCATGGACTTCAGATGGCTGGAAGAGAGTGTGGGTCGCTTTCAAATATAATGTTAAACAAAACGTAAAAGAAGATAAACATGAAACTGTCATACGAGTGAAACATTTAAGAAACCAAGTAAATGGAACTGGCACTATTTCGTTTGCTGATACACGGTTTAGTGTACCAAATTTCCCTTCTCGTTAGTTGGCAGTTTCGATCGTATTTCCAAATATCAATTTATGTTCGAATTGAATTGATGATTCAGATTGAATAGCAATACGAATCGAATTCCCAAATAGGCCTGCTGCTTATAAAGCTTCGGATAGAATATATATATACTCAATTTCAAAGAATATCTAGGCCATTGACAATATGTTAGTCACTTTTGAGTGAGCACTCGTATGTATATGTCCTATAAAACTCAATCGTTGTTATGAAAATGAGTAGTGACCATAAAAATATTCGTATGAACATTGAGTGCTTAGACTGAGTGAGATGTTTAAGTTAAGGAAAGTAAAAACTGTACACCATGTTCTTATGACCACGAATAAGTTCTTTGTTCAAATTGTACATTGATACGGTCAGTATTTACGATTGGTCAATAATTATAATGTCCCTGTTATATAACCATATCTGCCAGTTCAGTTACATATAACCATATCTGCCAGTTTGGCATTTGGCAACGTCTACCCCTCACTCCAAGCTACAGTTTCGTTTGCGATGATAAATATCATTGGAAGTTATATTAATTTGCATATCTCAGAGATAAACCCATCGTCAAGTAAGGAGAGCCAAAATAAAAGCACCAGGATAACATGACCTTATTATTCGAAATGTTTTACAAGAGTTTCCAACTAATGATATTCCAAAACGATTTCTAACCTATTTGAACATAAAAACTCGAACTCAGATAATGAAATAACAATTATATTGTACAGGATATGGCGCTAGGGTAGCGCAAAAAGTATTTAATGTACTAAAGTCAGTTAGATGTTATCAAGAATGATCGGCTTCATTTAGTTCTCTATTAACTCAGATAAGATTAATTTTATATAATTTCTTCAAATTGAGAATAATTTGCTTCCCAATGCAGTGGAAGGTTTCATAAATGATATTAATGCAAAAACTGAAGCTCTCGTTATAGAAGACAGTAGATCTTACAGCCCAAGATATATAATCAAATTTATCTAAATAATTTCAACACTATTGCTTCATCGCAGTATGTCAACATTGGTGGAAAGCATCGAAGTAGATTACTGCATATCCCTGTCGAACACCAGAATAAATTACAATAGATCTCTTTTTTTTAACTTTGACACATTGTGTGTTACCGTTATTTTACACAGATAAACGCATTTCTGTGATATTGCTAAATATTTACTTATTTGCTATTAATCTAGGAAAACCTGTGAAGTGTCTAAGAATAGTACGTGGAAAGTACCATCCCTAGCGATAATTGGTTGATTTCGACGGAATCCCCTTTATCGACCAAAGGAGGACTTTATCGCGATAATTCTCGATTTTTTTTCGTTTTCAACACCCCCAAGAGTGGTGGTATTCTATGGGTCTTATATTATATCATTATTACACCGCGGATGGAGCCGGTCAACAGAAATGTTTCCTTACTTCTCTAATACTTCCCTTTGTTACAATTACATTGTTTCTATAAAAGGACAAATATATGTATCCACCAATATGCAAAAATAAAATCGACAGATTTAGAAAATTCATTTAAATTTATCACACCAAATCGTTGTATGTGAATTTTATTATTTGTATGAAAAACGATTTCTCATTTGTTGCCGCGCGCTCTCCATACATACAGTACATGCATGTGTATAGACTGTGTGTTAAATAAAATTCCCAAATGAATCATTGAAATCGCATCTCCCACAAAAATTTTTTTTTTATAATTTTCATTTTGCCGTCTATTATTGAACCACAACATAATGCATATAGCAAACAAGCGAGATGTCTACACACACCCAACCAATATACACATTTGCGACAGTAGTACGACAAACCAAACCAAACCAAACCAAAAAAAATGTCCAACCTTTTAACTGAACTCGATTAAATATAAAAAAGATTTTTGTTTTTTTTTTGTCTTTAAGAAAATTAAAATTAAACATAAATTCATGGAATTAATTAATGTTTGGTGTATATAATTAAAAACAAATGAATTCTCGCCGTGCAATTTTTATTCTATTGAACAAAGTACATATTATTCTATACAGAAGCAGATCGATTGTAAGAAAATGTTCTGTTTCTTATATTCCGAATATGTATGTATATATAGTCACAACACGGCGCGCAACATATTCAAATTGTCGTGAAGTTAAGAATTGATGTTTGCAATTTTTTTTTGTTGTTGTGTGCGCTTCTTATTCCATATACACAAAGTGTATTTTCTCGTCGTCGTTGTTGCGGGGTTATATGCGCTTACAAAACATTAGCTTAGGTTTTTGTTTAAGAAGCAGGTGCTCTTTGAGAAAATAAAAATGCGTGTGAAAGTTCAATCGGTTGTTATAGAACGCTAATTTTACGCTATGTCTTGTGTGTACATACCTACTCTTACATGTATATGTCGAAATCGATAATTTAAACAATTTAAGTCGACAGAAATCGATTCCAATTCTTAAATGTTTATATATTTACACAAAATATAAACGACACAAAACTTTAACAATCATCAATTAAATTGACAGACAGACAGACATACTCTTCTCCTTTTTCTTCCTGTTTGTATATATAGTTGTATGTATGTATATATATATATATATAAGAAAATACTCGTACTTATACATACTTACAGACATACAGACGTACATACCGGAGTAGAAAGTTTCCTAAGCTTTTTTGTGTTTATGTATTTTAATTTTGCTCCATACTATGTATATACTCGTACTTTCTTAATGTTTGTAGTATTTTTAATAGTAAATTTTAGTTATTGATTATTCTACTGTCTTATTCTCTCGATGGTGGTGGGAAAATGTAAAATTTTTGTGAAAAATCAATTTTGTGCAAAACAAACAAATAAGGGCTTGCGTATCGTAAAAATTTGTTCTAATTTTGGTCGTCGTGTCGCTGGGTGGTGCGTCCTCTATAGTATACACAAACTCAATTAACATTTTTAACAACTTGTCGTTTTCCACTAATTACAGGTACACGATACAACAAACACCCTTAATAAATATTTTAATTGCTTTACGGTGGTCGCGAAATATTTGTGAAGGAATAATATAACGACGACACGTATATATAAAGACGACACAACAACATAACTTGATTAAAAATTAAAATTACAAATAAATTAAAAATTAAGATATACACAATGTCTTTTAAGTTTTAGAACATGAACGTTACAAGTGGTTTTGTTTCAATGTCAATGTCAGTACATAATGTTTATGTACATATATACGCGATTTGTTTTAAAATTTAATCGATTTGACGCGTATAAATTATACAAAGGTACATCGAGCTTTGCTAAATAAATCGTTGTCGTACAATGACTGGCGCCAAAATATGATCACCCACTTCATCCGAGATTACAATATTTCTAATAACGTATATACATTCTCGACTTATCTTAATCTTCGCACAGATACAAAATTACCTATATACATGTATGTATGTACAATAATGAAAGGTAATAATTTTATTGCAAAACTGAATAAACATAAAAATAAAATGTCTAATTTTATAATTAATTTCTAACAAATAAATGTTATTTATTTAATTATAAATATTTAATATGAGGCCGACCGTAATGTTGTGTTTATGACGTGCCGGATAAATAATAGTTTTGCATGTATACAAAACTTTTTTCATTCATCCCAAGACTAAAACCCAATATAAGTTTTGTACAAATCATGTTTTACATATTTATAATTTATATAAACTTTAGAAAATTATTTATTTTATATTTTGTAATATTATAATATATAATTTGATCACGCAATGTACATATATACAGTCGACGCATAACCAAACCGATGGAGTTGTACAGTGGTTTTGATTCGATTTTCCAGAGCTTTAATTGTAACATTAAAATTAGCGTAATTCGGTTTTTAGTTTTTATATCACGCAAATCTAAATATACAACCCTTATTTTTATCTGTTTTTCCAAAAAAAAAAAAAATTAAAAAATAAAATAAAAACTCAAGAAAATTTTAAAGATTAAATTTCATTTTATTTGTTTGTATTTTTTTTTACGTTCATTCATTCAATTTTGTGTTTATTTTATTTTATATTCATTCATTGGGTCTGTGATGTAAGTTGGTGTTTTGTGTCTTTAAGAATTGTTTGTTGTTGCTTTTTGTCTACTTTAAATAAAAATCGATTTTGGAAAGAAAGTGGTGATTACATTTTTGAAACCATAAAAACGTAAGTGTAAAATTTTGGTCGCTCTCTCGAAGAAGGAAGTAATAAAAATTTGTGGGTGGTGCCTCTTTAGGGGAAATATATAAACTTTTAATGATTTTGTAAGATTAGAATGCCACAATATCCATTGTCAAGTCAATCAATTACTATCTCAAACGATTTCTTCGTTCCATTTAATATTGAACCAAATCAGATGACTAGTCGAGTATAACCTACAGCACTTACGCTTTTCATAGTTTTTTCGTTGATCGACAGTCCTATTAAAGTTTACGTATAGAGACTTTTCGTTTTTTGAGACGGGATTTGCATTGTAATGGATTCTTGCAGAAACATAAAAGACACAACCAATCACATTAGTTCCTTATCGCCTCTAATTGTAAATCTGTAACAAAACTTTATTTTACCAGTGTGCTGCTATCAATAAATTTTAGCACTCCCGGAAGGTCAAAAATACTGTGACTGATTTTAAGATTAAAGTATCTTGAAGTTGTCTTCAACTGTTTGCCATGTATTATTTTTTCTCAGTCTGTAAAATAGACAAATGCACTGATTTCTGTGTAGGTAAGTTTTAGCCTGCTATAAAGAAGTCGTTAAACGATTAAATAAATAATAATTTCAGATTACTTTTAACCATATATTACTGTTAAATATTTGCTGAATAACTGTAAACATAGAAACAGTCAGTAACAGGCGATCGATTTCTATACTAGAGACTTTGCGCTGTATGCGAAAAATTCGTATCGGCAGTATTCTGAGAGTCCCAGTTAAGATTTGCTTAAACCACTTGAATGGTAACTACGGTAACTTTTGACATTAAGTCAGAATATAGTACTTTCGTAAACACCATTGCCACCTTTTTTCAAGGGCGCCTATTTTACTGACATGGATTTATAAGCACATGTGTTCGCATCTCCGCGATACTATTTAGGGTTCAAACACAGTTTCATCAATTACAATTATTGCAGGTAGGGGTTGAAAATATTTCGATTTTTTATTTACCGGTAAATGATAAAAGTTCACTCGGTTTACCGGTAAATTAATAGCTTTTAAATGCATATATTACATAGTTTACAACCAACAACTTAAAACTTTAATGAGGTCATCGAATTGTTCATGTCAGTTAATATTTAATTAAAGGAAGTTCATGTCAGTTAATATTTTATTTGGGGCTCCCACATTTTATTGTGGACAAGTGTGTCTTGATTATTTCATTAATAAGATTTAATTCTGAAAAGCTGATGTCGATATTTAAGCTTATGAAACTTTTTCGAACCGCAGATTTTAACTTGAAGAACTGTTCCAGAATAGCCAATAAGAAACGGATTTTGCTATCTTGAGTTAAAGCCATTCCATTTCTTAGTTCATTTATGATGTACTTTTGAAGTATTTGGTCGTTATTGGTGGGTGGATGCCGAAATATTTACTACTCGTCGTATATTATATTGATAATCGGATATAAGTCGTCATGGAATACATCGTATTGTACTTGAAAAATCATGATCCTGAGAAAAATCATGATCGCTCTCGTTATCTTCATAGTCTTTAGAATAGATAGATTCATTTTCTAATCTTGTACAAAACTGTAATTAACGCCTACAGTTAAATACCATGAGTAAAACGTAACTGATGTTGAGTATTTAAACATGATTCCATCATTTTCAATACTGCTGTACCATCTGACGTTATTGCAGCAAAGTAACTAAAATTGGTTCCAAATTCTAGCAATTTGTTTCTAATTTCGACGCACTCGTTTGCAAGCATATATCTTTTGAATTTCTGTGAATATGTATCGGTGGTTTTGATGCACGTCCATTCGTCGAGTGTGAAGCTAAATATGTCACCATTTTTATCTGGCTTGCAATTTGTTTACGAATTTCATCACGAAGTTTTTTCTCCAATATCCTGGCGGTTAATAACTTTCTTAAATCATAAGAGGTACACAATTTAACGCATTGCAAATTTTAAGGCCGGCAGTGAATCATCAGTTGAACTCTTGAAACAATTTTTAATTAGTCATGATGTAGTAGCCGACTGTGTTTTGGGTTGACTGAATGATGTGTAAGGAACTGGCTCAAATTGATTTCAAGCTTTAATTGCAGGTTTAACCAAAACCAATTACCCCAGAATCACATTAAGGTGGGTGGTGAATAGTCGTGCACCGTGCTTCGCTTGAAGAATTATAGATTTAAGTCAAATTTTTGTTTTATTTTTAGATGGTTGCTAATATTAAAGCTCTCGCTTTAAGAAAACTGAGAAGTTAGGAAAAACAACGAGGCACAAGTACAACACTCATCTACATTGTGTAAAATTAAAGAAATTATGGGTTGAGTAATGCAAAATATCCAATTCTGGATATTATTGTTTTATGACAAATTGTTCGCAAATTTCTTCTCATTTTAAAAGACTTAAGTTGTAATATCGACCAACTAAATGCGTCAAATGGCATTCGTGGATTTGTAACAATCGGAGCATAGGTATGTTTTGTTTATGAAGTGCCTTATTCATTCAAAACAAACAAAACTCTTGGTTTAAAATAACCGAGGTTTACAAAAACCTTGGTTTACAATAATACAAACCGAGAGCCACGCTTAAGTTCTTGGTGCATAAAATTACAAATTTCTTAAATTTTATAATTTGAATCCATTACAATTCCTCTTTGTATTCCATCTAATTCGAATATACAATCGGTTTACGGTTAGAACACAATTTTCACTCTCAATAACAATAACGAACGTTGTTTAAACTATTAACATATATATAGGTTTAAATAAATAATATTAAAGCAAATGAATTCTATTTTTCAATGACATATAGACCAGGAGTTCAGTTTTGATTTAAAAAAAATCGATTTTGAATACACAAAAAACAATTTCGTCGAAAACCAAGGCCACTAAAACAATAATAAATGTGTGAAGTGAGATCGAAATAGTTGCACAACTTCTAAAACTATAGTATCGAGACTACAGACATCAGATAATCTTATTTCCACCCAAATATAACTTTTAATTTCCAGTTGCTCCTCTATCAATCATTCACATTTACCACATACGAGTAGAACACAAAATCAATAATTTACATAAAAAGCATAAAATTTTCCAAAAAACAAAAATTATTTTTATGTCTTCTATGTATCGAGGTAATAAAACAAGAAATCCATAAAATTGTATTTTTGTGTCTGACGTTGGAAAATTCTAATGTCATTTTCCAGGTTTTCTTATAACTATACATAAAATGTTGAGCTTTTTTGAGCTTCGTCTGACTGATTATGGATCGCATCGATATACACAAAAAATCAAATCTTATAATAAACCAAAAAAAATAATATATTTAATAAGAAACAAATTATTGTTATTATGAGACCACCTCTTTTATTTATTTATAAATAAATAAACAATACAAATGCAAAGTAGTTTTTTTGTTTGATAGTATAGTGTTTAACGTGTACATAACTTTTTCGTTTTTCAACTTGTAACAAAAACAAAACTACTTTGCGTTTTCTTCGATTTTGTTTTCAACTTTATGTATGTCTTATATACGACCGAAATTCCCCTCAATTTGGAGAAGTTATTTTTTATATATATACACTAAACTGTTCGTCGATGTGGGGAAAAGTCGCGAGAAGTATATACTTGACCACACCTTCTGCGCGCGAGTATGTAAGTATACAATCTATAGCGTTAACGAAGAAACCAATTTATTTTATTTTTATTGAACAAAAACTATTTTAACCTTAAGTTCGGCTCCATATAAGTGGGGAGTCTAATATGTGTGCAATCTATACAATCGTATATAGCATATATACGCGATATGTGTAGACAAAAAAAAATACGGTTTTGCAGTTCAATTTAAAATTCGTCATTGTTTTGCCGTGTGCCCGTATTTCATTTGTTTTATTTTTCATTTTTCCAATATCTTTGTTTTTCCATAAGAACATAAATCTTTTATTTTTTTTTTTGCTTATTTTCCGTGCACCAAACATTTTTTTACGGACCAAGTGGAACAGAAAATAATAATTTTCCACAATTTTTTCTGCACACATATAAATATTTTATATACATGTATACATGTGGAAAAAGGCGGAGTGAAAATTATTATTTATCATAATTATATATTTGTTGTTGTTGTTGTTGAAATAAAATTTATTTTTATTATTTTTTTAATAAAAATAAAAATTTATGTGCTTTATATTACGAAACAAAAAAATAAATAAATGTTAGTGATTTTTTTCCCGAGTTTTCCATTAAAATATAAAAATCCAAAAAGCAACAACAAAATATTTTATGTAACTTTTTTTTTATCGAATACACAAACCATTTGGTTTGTTCATATACATGTAGCGCCATAATGTTATAACGTGGTGAGAGTTGGTACTAAACATATTTTTTTATGTATTTTTTAATAGTTTTCTTTACAATTTGGGAAGGTGTTTTACGGAAAATACATTCGCCTGTGCTTATTTGGTTTAAATGGAAATTATTTTTGGATTTTTTCATAGTACCACAGTGAAACCGTCGGAAATGTTTACATAACAATGGAACATTGTACGCGCCGCTGGTTGAATTGTGTTCTGTCCCACAGTTATGTTATAATGATTAGTGCGAGCATAATTCGATCTTTAAATTACCACCTTGAATTGTTTAATCGTCCTTCGTTTATGTATATACATTATTTTAAAATGCTGGTTCCATACCAAATGGGTATTTTTAAAGTTCTTTCATATCCCACGACTATTTAAGCCAATAAAGCAATATTACATAAAAGTTTATATAAAGTAATAAAATAACGAGACTTTACGAGTTTGCAATAAAATGTTCATTAGTAAGTGGATATATCTACAATGGGAAGGGAGATTATAGCTATACCAAAATCGTCAATTATAGTTGGATAGTAAATAATATACCGACTAAACACTATGATTTAAAACATTAAATGATGTGTACTACGTATACACCGTCGGTGGATGGCTTAATCATATACTTAAGAAAGTTTTTAAAACCGTAGACGCAAGTTGTTTTGCTTCATAATCAGAAGGGGAAACGATATAAAAACTATATCAAAGTCAGCTTATGGCCCTCAATAAACTAGTCTGACTTCCGGAACAAAATGAAAATAGTTTAGGAACTGCCGATTTGCGAGAACGATCAGAATTTAGTATTGTCCCATGACCGTATTGAGATAAATGAAGCATCAATTCATATAGGTTCTGAACTTCACATGAAGGTTTTGTAAATCTTTGTCCAATCCGAAAATTAGATTTATACTCAGTTTTAAAGTCTCATCTCCAGCAATCTCAGCAACCATGTCAGCTATTTCTTGAGCTCACTAATCCTTATCAAAATAACCAAATTTCTACTTGAACTTAAGCATTGACCGATGGCTGACCGGATTCAAAGGGGTGACAATTGAACTCGAGATAACGGCATGATGAGATACTTTCTTACCAACTATTGCGATATAACGATGGTGCCAGTCTTTGCAATCATTATAATTGCATTAAATTTTCTATTAACTGATAATCAGTAACATATAAATGAGTTGTCACAACAGTTGTTGAAGAATAATCGAAAGAAACACTTGGTAATAACGAAATAGATGTTGCATTGACACCTTAGAGATTCTAATCCTCTTAACTGAAGCTTCTACTTCTAGTTTCAACAGAAAAACATTTATCATCATTACTTAAACATTATATTTATAGGCTATATTTGTCACTTGTAGCGCACTCTATTCAAAATTGTTTTAGATTCCAGTGAGAAAGACTCTCTTGTGGAAATTTCGTAACCCCATAAATTTCATTTGGACCAAAAAGCGTTATAGTCATTCATCAAATGAACGATTACATGAATGATTTGATTTCAATAAGTCACTTCCATATGACCAAGCTTCTTTCATAAAGGATTAGGGTTCACAATTAAAACAAACGACTTCTATCAACCTCCCATTCCACATTGTATATATAGCAGATTATGCCAATTAGCTAATTAAAATTACATTGCCGACTAATGTATGTATATCTGTATCTCGCAGGACTGTTTACCTTCCGTCGGGCAAGAACATAACGCACAGCTTATACATTGTTATGTGTAGATATACAAAAAATTCTTCCAATTCACCAAAAAAAATAAAAATAAATAAATAAATAAAACATAAAGAAATTCCAAAAGACATAAAAACGAAAAAAAAAATCGATAATGAAAATAACCAAACAACTAAAAGAAAAATATAATCAATTTTCAAGTTCATTATACTGTATAGCAGCAGCTACAATACACCACCACCATAATAATCGTTTCCATCGGCGGCAACCGGAGAGTACGTATATAAGATATTTATAAGAACAGCAACAACAACAAATCTATAAATATACTTGTATGTTTAAGAAGTGAAAGTGTCTATCACACAATAATCATTCAAGGTTACACTTGTGTATTAATATATGCTGCACTGTAGTGTACACATATTTTCATCTCTCTATATGTGTGTTATGTTGTGTTACAACAACAATCACGCCAAATGAAAAAGATAAAAATGAAAAATAATTAAGATGATAAAATAGTTTTTCCGTATATCTATATATAACTCGTCTTCTTATTTCCATCTTCCTTCTTATACATTACAATGCAAAAATAATACATCTACATATATACGAGTACATACACAATTATTGTAAATATACGGTGTTCTTAAGACACCCACCCCAAAACACATGCAAATAAATTATATTATTACTTTAAGAAAATTACTGGATGTGTGTGTGTCGGAAAACTACACGTGTAATTTGAAAATGTTTTTCTTATTACCTATACGTTGTTTGGCGCTAAAAATGCAAATTTAATTTATGCAAACTTACTTCTTTAAGAAAACAATGTGTTTCTCTGCTGGTTTGGTATATCGATTTCACACACAAAATAATTTATGCAGAATATAGTTTCGGACACACACACATATATGCATTATTGATTAAGACAAGATCTATCGTTTTGTGGAATTGACAAGCAGTCTTACGTCTAGCGATGATAAATTATTTTGTTTTAATGTAAGCACTTGTTTTATGAATTTTCATAAGATCATAGATCTTAGATTCAATGGAATGTCTTCTTCGAATTAAAATTGATTAAAAACGCATAATTAACAACACAATCTGCATATTTGAGCTTTGTAAAGTGAGCCAAACCTATATGAAAGGTCACTGGACTGTAAATTAACGGACCATTCAAAGTTTATCCAGAGTTCAAACCAAATTTTCGGCTTATACGAATATGGTGGGTTTCTAAAAGGTGTATTTGAAGAGGTCTGCTAGAACTGAACTGTTTTCTTTAGGCTCGTAATGTAATGAAACTAGCAACAGGTCATTTCTTCTTGAACAACCATTACGAATTGGAAAATAACCATTAAGATAACAATTGATTCCTAAGAGTGAATGGTCGCCTACAAAACTGCAACCTTACGGCTGCCATCCGAGGCCCAAAATCTTGAACAAACACAACACATTATAACATTGCGAATAATCGAAGATGCCCACTACAGCACTTTGGGCATCTTCCTTGGTATAACCTTGGTATTTTGAAGTAACAAATACTGAATTATTGATGGCAAGCGAGCGGTGCGAATCGTGATTCAAAAATATCTAAAATATTTTCGCCTCAAGCAACATATGTCTGAACGTCAGCATAAGGTCTACAAAAGATATATTGCAATTTTCGTATATGTATGGTCGCTACCAATCGTTAAAATAGTAAGGTCTCAGTTGAGACGCGGTAAGGGCCGTTTACGACCTCTAAGCCATAGATAATTACTTTTTTTATTCGTTTGTATGGTAACAGGTGATCCATATCGAAATAGTAAGGTGTCTTACAACAGTCTCCTTCATTGCTGCCTTAAACCGTTTCGTTTCCAGGAGAGGTTTGTGTACACCGATATTTTCTCTAACAATGAAACTTAAATGGTTGGAGCAAATTCTGTCTTAAAGCTAACTATCGCATGGCCATGACAACATTACCGAGCGACATTGCAGCTATACGTTAGCTTTTAATGAAACCAATCACTTCATTCTTCCTTACACTCCTCATTTTAGAGGTTTCTGGGAGGCAGGTATAAAATCAGTAAAATTTAATCTCAAGAGAGTTATTGGTGATTTAACATTAACATTCTATGAACTGTTCACGGTAACAACTCAAATTAAAGCGTGTCTGAACTCTCGCCCTTTAACACAACTCACAATTGATGTCTCTGACCTAGCAGTAATAACTCCAGGGCATTTTTTAATTAGTAATTTATTGAAGGCGCCACCATGTGCAAACATCGAAACTACGACGTTGAAAACAAGATGGCACCTGACAGAACAATTAATACAACATTTCTTGAAACGATGGCCTTCTGATTTAATTAACCAACTTCAAGATCCAGCTAACTTGTTGGTAAACAACTTAGTTTTAATTAATGATGATTAAAAACTACCTGCTACCCGGTGGGACGAGTTCTTGAGTTCTTGAAACTCACGCTGAGAAGAATGGCTTGCTTCGAATCGTCACAGTAAAATGACAGGACGCCACATACAAGGGACCAATTACAAATTATGCAAGCTACCGATCGAAGATGGACTGAAGAAAGCATTGCCAGGTGGAGCCAGGTGGTTCCTAGGCAAGTGGAATTTAGGTACATTTTCAGTTATCTTTGTTAGAAAGTATATTTACTTATACCAGCAACCCAAAACACTAGCAAACCTCGAAGGAAACTTACTTTTTGAGCAATACTTCACTAAAGGACCGGAGTTTTTAAACTTTTTTGAAAATAATGGCTAATTCATCAGATCCACTTTCATTAACTCTTCTGACACAATAATGCATGTAGCGAGTACTAACTCATTTTACCCTTCAGTCTCCCGAAAAAGTTTGAATAAACATTAATCGAACCTTGATGTTGGAATAATTGGTTTCATTTGGCTCGTAGAATTTATATCCACATGGGTTGTTGATAAATTTAAGAACTTACGACTTATGTGTTGCAAAAATAAACAAAATTTAAACTCGGTAAACATTTGTTGATTAGGGTTCATGAGATGAAATGTTGGTGTGGCTGTTACTCAACAGAGATTATTTCCACTCATCGGGCGAAATGTAGTGTTATAATAACACTCTAAAATTACCAACTAAATTGTCAATATTTTTAAAAAATTTAGTTCTTCTTCAATTTTGCTGCCAATTGAATATATCTGTTTAAGATTAAGTCGTTGGTTTCCAAATTAGTCACTATTATTTATAATAAAATTTAAGACTGGATTTAACTTCCGAAAATAAGGTATCTAGTGGTCAAGTCTTCTGTTTCTGTTTCACCATATTCATACCACTGCTATTTTTAAATACTGGGTCTCGCTTAAGTATTATATACATGATATAGCAGACGTAGCTCACAGTTCCTGTCACCTATCCATAGTATTGAATATTTAGAGCATCTAAGAATTGTTTGTTTGGTTTTATGATTTTGCTATTTCTGGTTTGAGGCCGAAGCAAGAACTCCTTTCTTTTTTGGTTTTCTCTTTTTTTTGTTTCCTCCTATTTTACGCCGAAGGCAAATCAAGAACAAGAGATTTGCCAACCCATGAGTTCTGCACTCTAACAGAGGATCGTAGATATGTTCATCTACATCACCGATTGTAATCAGATATGATTTAAAATTCCATTTGTATCTAGCCCCTTCAAGATTCACTGAAGCTGTAACCACACTCTCACTGGTTCAAAACATTACTAACTTTGAATTTTTCGAAATATACTAGATTATTCTCCTGTTAATTCTTCCAAGACAAGTTCTAGCAATGTTTTACCGTAACCCAACTTCAGGGTTTTGATAATAAATGACAAGTATATGTCAATGTAAAAGTGTCCATCTGGAAATGATGCTTCGCGGTAATCGTTTAACTAAGTTACGGGTCATGCCGAAAACGTACCAAAACGGTTTTGGAGCACATATTTTATATATTATAAGTCCATCGTTTGACATTTTAGCAGCACAAGAACTATTTTTTTACGCAAAACCTAACTGGGCCAAATGATTATGTTTTAACAAGTGATTGGGAAATTTTAAATCAACCATGGTTATTTATGTCAGTACTCGTTATTAAGAATCGCATCTATAATTAATGTAGATGACAGATCAATTTTTTAGTCTGAATTCTATCATTTCCAACGGCGATCTCTTTCTTTACCAAAAGGTTAAGCATTGCTCACGTATCTAATCATTGCTAAGTATAAGTAAAAGTACAATTTCTAAGTTATTCATGTTTCTAAACCCGAAGATCAAACATTTAGTTTTGATTTTGAAACAATCGGATATATTTATATTTGATAACTCATTAACTGATTTGAACCTCCTTGTAAAACTAGTTTTATATCTGTGTCTGTACTAAAAGGTCTGTACTGTTAAAAAAATAAGTTATAGAACAAACAAATTGCTTGAAATATGAAAAGCTCGGAACTAATTCAATCAACTCTATGTGATCAATTTTTCTCTGTCCTAAGGACGTGATTAGCTCATTATTAAATGCTCATTGGGCATTAGTCTGTGAATGATGACATTTAGTTAAATAATACTCAATGTATCAAAAACCCTATCCATTTAGATTCGAAACTTTATAAATCTATAAAGATCAACTAAAGCAATCTACATGGTGCTTAACATAGAGCACTCTATACAAATTTGCCTTGTAGCCCTTCGAGTCATCCTATTGTAGCTTTGAGTTATATAAAAGGTTAATGTTGTTGTTATCAAGAAGTAAATGAGTGAAATCGACAACTGTGCTTAATACGTCTTTGACGGAACTTTTTTACTTCATCTATTTATTTATTTATTTAGAGCTTTCAAGCTCATTCGTAATAGAATGTGTAGAGTTGATTGTTTTCAGGAAATATATTGTTATAAAATATATATGGTCACAATATTGTTCAAATCCTACCTGTAATTTTGATGAAGTCGTTCGGAATTTGATTCATACCAACAGCACTACCATACATCTTTATATGTTTTCATAATTTTCTATACAGTTTCAGTTCTGTTGAAAATTTTAATGCGGTTGCTGATTTGAACACAACTCAACAGTTTGGTGTATGCTGCATGGTTTGATGCAATTGATTTAACGAATTACATTTGATGAGACTAAATATACTTAGCAAGTGAATTTTAAGTTTTTTATGTAATCTGACATGAAAATCAAAGCCTGAGTGTCGAATATTATTTTTCTTGTAAATGCGCTCTCACATACAATGATAAATAAGATCTTTTATATATTTCAATTGAGTGACATTATTTATCAAACCCTATAGTAAGGGAAATTGGATTTCATATACGTTGCCATTTTTGTACCGTCATTAAGTTTATAAATAATCTCATCATCTCGACCATCGCATTTCTCAAGGTGACCTGTACCGCCGTTTCCGCGAATTAAAACGGTATTCGTTGCACTATATGGTAGATGCTCACTGAGGCAGCCCAGCAATCCAATCAGGTGATGTTGTAGTCATACTACTGACGCTACTATTCACTATACCAACTATATAAGCTTTTTATCAAAACTAACCAAAACCAAACAAAAAAAATTATGAATGCTATTCTATTTTTAATTTCTTTGTTAGTTATTATTACTTTTATTAATTTATATTATAGTCTCTGATAAGCCAAAACTATAGAGACAGACAGGTTTGGTATTAACATTTTTTTTATTATTATTGTAGATTGTTGTTTTGTAAGTTATTATTTATAGCTGTTGTTCGCTGCTTATCAAAATACAAAAAACCAAAACTACCAACAACAACGAATTAACAGTCTGACTGACAAAAAATTACAATAAAATTATTTAAAATATTAATTTTGTTATCAAAGCTCGAAACACAAAAAAAAAATTAATAAATTAATGACAAATTATATATGGAAATGGAATATGCCTAATATAAATTAACTGACCTATTAGATAAGTATATAGAAACTATTTTTTTGAAGTCGTTCATTTGGATATATACGCATTTAGCCTTGGTTGGTGCTGCATTAGTCATCTGAGATATAAGAAATTAATAGACGTTATAGAAACCGATAATTAAATCTTTAAATTTTTGTCTTCATACGAGTATATATATTGCGATGTGCGTGACCAACATCTTACTTTCGACGTATCCAATATTTAAGTTTTTTATATTTAATATTTACAATAATAAAATTATAGACATACACACACACATATAAAAGGATATAAAAAGGAATTTCTTAAATGGTTTCACGATTATTATGATTTTATTTGAGATAATTGAAGGGTTTACTTTTAATTTTTTTTTATTCGTGGCTGGCTGGCTAGCTGGCTTTTTTTTTGTTTCGTTTAATTTTATAGCTTTTTGATTTCATTTTGATAAAAAATATAACGCTGAAATGAAATAAACGAAATAATGAAATGATACATAAATAAAAAATCATAAAATTAATAAAAATGCACGTATTTTTTGGTTTTTAATTCTAATTAATGTAATAAAATTATTATTTTTATATAATAAAATATTTTTTATTTATTTTGGGTGTTCATACATGTATACTGTATATATTATACAACATTAAGCTGTATAAAAGGAATTCCGGGAATTTATTTTTGAGAAATGGGTTAAACTGCATTTTAGATTCATACGAGGTTTATAAAATTTCATTGACCTATGCTTCAACATATTTTTATTTTAATCAATATCTTTGAATCTTATGTTTTTGGCGTTCGCTTTCAATTCTGTACGCTACTGGTGCCTGATAGTCTACCTTCTTTGGTATTTAAGAACAATCGGGCTTAGAATTACAACTAAACCTGATTGTCCTTTAATGCCGAAGCAGGTATACTATCTTCAATTTCTACTTGTTTGAACGTTTGTGTGCTACTCGTTAAGCACTGGTCTCTCGACCCATATCACCAACACGGTTTTATTCCCCAAATAGCAATATCAATCCATCTTGTTGAGAAAATCATAATGAAGTTGATTCATAGTATACCGATTTCAGTATACTATGCATCAACTTCTTACATAAACTATACGATTTGAGTTCTATGTGAAGTCCTCTCCAGGATTCACCAAATGTTTAGCAGCATCAAAATACTCCAATTCAATAGTTTCCTTCCATTTAGTTGTACAACATTTGCGGTTAAATATTTTTATTGTAAATAGTATGGATCAAAATTCCAAAATTTTGTCGCTCTCGTGGCAGAGAAAGTAGCGTGCTTGCGCTGTCATTCGAGGATCTCAGGTTCGATTCCCGGGGTGGTGACAAAACATCAATCTGCCTTCTTTAATTATTTTTGTTTTGATCAAAAAGTAAACTCGTGCCGTTAGTAACGACTCTGACCAAAATGACAGTTGATATGACAGCAGCAAACGTGAGGATACATAAAAGTTTTGAGCCCATATGTTTTGAATATAAACTCCACATTCTAAATACGAATTAAACCTCTAAATACAGGATGTACAGTTCAATATACTACAAAATTGCTTTAAATAAATAAATAAATAATCGACTGATCGGTTCCAATACAATTCATTCAAATGGAAGATAAAAAATAAAATCTATTTATAAGGCTTTACATGTACCAACAGTTTTATACCGAACTTATATACAACTCTCCGAGGCACTATATTGTTCACGGATGATTTTATAATATTTAAATCATGTAACGACAGCTACCAACTTCAAGACGTCAATAGCCTTGTGAAATAACATTGTCCTTTGTGTGCTAAGGCCAATGTAGTACTCGGATTCGTTAAGAGATGGGCGGGAGATAATTATGAGTTGAGTACAATCTATAGTACATACCCATTCGTTCAATCTCAATCTCAATTAACATATCCTTTCTATGATATCGATATCAGAAAAATTGAAATAGTATTAAAAAGTGTGCTAGCAAATAATGAAAAACAGAATTTTAAAATCCTGTTTTGTTGAAACCTTGCTGCAGGATTTAATCTATGTGCCATTCATATTGGGAACGATTGACATTGTAGTTGGAAGCTGACGTCGAAATAGTGACTATAATTTGATCTCACGAGTATGTTCAATTCCATCTATAAATTTTTCAGGATCATTTTAAGATGCTCAAATTATCCTGTCATAATTAAATATAATAAGACGTGAATAGCCTTTTGAAATAATGTCTTTCACAAAGCACATTGTCTTTGCGTGCTAAAGCCGATTCCATAGTCCGATTCATTAAGAGATGGATTGAAGTTATAAATGAGTTGAGTAAAATTAAAATCTATTACTACACATACATTTAATCTCAACTCGAGCATGCATTCATTTTTTGATATCTTTTTTATGATATCGATATCAGAAAATTGAAATAGTTCGGAAAAAGTGTCCATCACATGGAAACAATGAATCTAACAACAATGGAAAACAGGCGTGGAATTATAAAATCCGTTTTTGTCGAAATCCTGCTGCAAGATTAAGTCGATTCAAACTGGAAGCCATTGGCATTGTAGTTTAAACCCGACCTTTAAGCTTTCTTGAGCTGCTCAATCAGGAAATGTATACAGAACAGAAAATTTTACCAGAAACTGCCCCATATTTGATGTCACGGGTATCTTCGTTCCATCTATAAGTTAGAGATCATTTCTAGAAGCAGAAACTATCCCCTGTTATAATTAAAAATCGTTTTTATTTGATAATTGAATGATAAAACCTCTTTCATCCTTTTACCAAAACGGCATAAGAGGAGCTTCTCGAAAGCTTAAAAGACTCTAGAAAAAACGTGGAACATTTGTAAATATTTATAGCAGGTATAGTATATTCAGACATTATTCATGGTTGGTATAAGATTTTTGATTTAATTCTATTACTAGATATGGCTACAACTTAACCGGATTGGAATATATAGCTCCCTATTCTAAAATTCTGTAATGCTGCTCTTTATATTGTTACGACTTTCACGGTTCGTATCGGGATTATTCACGATCCCGATGTGGATCAACATTAATAACGACCAGAATTAAGTCAAACTTCTCTTTATTCATTTCACTCAATAAGTTGGCAAGATAAGCCGCTTGCCACTGGTGAGGGCTATGACACTTCACTGCACTTAACATCAAACTGCCGATACAGTGATTTAGCACTTCTTATATACAAATCTGTGGAATTCACAGTGGTGCATAAATTTCGGTGTAGTGCAATTCGAGATATTTCCATGCATCACTGTAGTAGTGTTCCCAACTGGTTTTTATTCATTCGCTGTATTTTCTAAGGTTAATTCGCTCTTTGCAAAGTGTTATCTGTTTCCTATCACTTTTCAAGCTGAAATCGACTATTACATCATTTATGGCGTTGGAGAGATAACACCTCTCACTCTCCGAAATAAATATAATAATATTGTATTGTTCTCGGTCTGCTTCTATTTTGACTGCTACAACCTATATCGCGTACTATAACCATTTGACAACTGACTGCTATAACATCTACCATAAAGCATATTCATATATGCAACACATACGACATGTTCCTTACAATATATTTATTTAAGAGACTATGGTACGCGCTTAAATAATATAATTAATGGGAAATGTTAGATTAGATAAAACTGGTCGAGTGTAACAGGTGTATACCATTAAATCTTCCTAGTAATCGATCATATAACGATCGAGCTAAAGTTTTCTTCATTGATAGAGCACAACTGAATTTAAAACATCGAACATAGTTATTCTACTTAAAAAAATTGACTAAAGTCAATTACCATTAACTGGATTTCGAGATCTGTCTGGAACTGTTATCAAATTCATTCCCACTTCGCAAAAATGAAAGTTCAAATTTTGCTCTCTTAGAATTCAACAAAATTAGTCTGAGCTCGCCTGTGTAAGATATAACATATAAAATTTGAGAGAGAGGAAGTAAGATGACAATGAATTTTTGGCAAATCCACATATATAAATAATTTAGATCAATTGTTTCCATTGTTGCTCAACAGGAAGTTTTGTTCATCCACTGATTTATTTTTAAATCATATCCTTCGCGGCCATTTCGTTTTGAAAACAACTGTGGAAAGAAAATTATGCGTCAAAATATTTCTTTAATTTACCCACTTTTATAGCCGTCCGCTATAAATCCGCTAGTAGTACAATCGATACAGTTCTGAATAAAACGTCATTCAAATGGCCTCCACGACTTCTTGTGCAGGAACGAATTCGATAAACTCATTTTTTTAGCACTTTCTCCACTAAATCATGTTCAATATTGACTTGTAAAGCTGGAAGAGAGTTTGGTTTAGTGCTAAAGACCAATGACTTCAAATAACCCCACAAGAAATATTCCAATGGCGTTGGAGGCCATTCAATATCACAATTTCTTAAAATAATCAAATCTTCAAACTTTTCTCCCAATAATTCAATTGTTACTCTTGCTGTGTGGCACGTAGCCTCGTCTTGTTGAAGCCAAATGTTGTCAAGATCAACTTCTTCCTATTTTGATGGTTTAAAAAATGATTAAAATCGATCTATACCGATCTCCACTGACAGAAACGGTGTTACCAGCTTCATTTCGAATATGGACCGATGATTCCACCCGACCAAAAACCACACCAAACTGTCAATTTAGGTTAATTCTGTTTTTCATGAATGCACCAGAATCGACAGTTTTGTTTATTACTGTACCACTCAGATGAAAGTGAACCTCATCGGGGAAAATGATCTTCTTAAAAAAATTGTTATCGTTTTGAAGTTGTTCCAAAGCAAAATCAGTAAATTAACGATGTTTACGGTGGTCCAATGGGTTCAGTTCTTGAGAACGTCTTGGAATTGACAAATTGTGGACTTCAGTAACAGTTGCCGCAACGGCAGCAGTATTTGCATCACTTCTAGCGTTCCTTTGTCTTATTGGCACTTGAACATTATGAAAAGAAAGTGTGCGCTCTTGGACGTTTATAAAATGAACGTTGTCTTGCGCATATCCCACCATGGTGAAATTGTAAACATTACTGAATACAATGAAACAAAAAAATGACAGATTATGATTTGTAATATAAATTTGTAATATAGGTCACTTAAACATAATATCATTCCTATTGAAAACCCCGATACTATTTTTCTATTTGGCTTATATGTCAACTATAAGGCATTACCGGTGACCTTAAGCAATGGCTTGTGCAGCAATGGCTAAATAAGTATATGTGTGCGTGCTGCAACCAATAACGAAATACGAATAGGTTGTTTATTCGAAGTCCTGTTGGTCAGAAAACTTTGATAAGACTTTTAACGGTGAAGCCCTCTTCAAACGAATATGACTTCTTGATGTGTTAGCAATAGTGCATCTATAGCTTAAACGACGAAGATTTTATCTAAATAGTACTATATAAATTTCTAAGCCGACGCAAAACGTGTTAGCTGTTTTGTCTAAGCATATACATAGTGTTCTTACTTTAGGCCACTTCTATCTTTCGAGACGATATGCAAAAAATTGTAAATCTAATAGAAACAATTGAAGTCATTTCCTCTAACAGCGGTATAATCTTATCTCAAGGAACACCCAAAACAACTTCTTACTATACATATATATGATATATAATGTCTTTTAGAGGTATGATTGCTTCTTGCAAAAGTTACCCGCAAGCCCAGTTTCAATCTGATAATGCAGTCAGATCAAAAATGACCGTTTATCTCATCAAGTATGCATGCCACATACATCAGTGTTCTAGCGAATTATAGATCAATT
This sequence comes from Tipula lateralis, assembly GCA_963932295.1. Taxonomy (NCBI): domain Eukaryota; kingdom Metazoa; phylum Arthropoda; class Insecta; order Diptera; family Tipulidae; genus Tipula; species Tipula lateralis. The sequence goes on along the minus strand of OZ010736.1, from coordinate 192,661,581 downwards.
TTTCAAAAGACCTGAAACAACCGAAGTAACTCTCGCCTAGCTCTTCACTTTATGAACCAATCAATAGCAGTACTGTTAACATAAACTGAATATTACTTTTTAATTTAAGAAAATTAGAGCTCAGGTGCCCATAGGGTTGTCTCTTAAGAGGTAAAGTAGGTTAGAGGTTTATATATGAAATATATGATAGAGAACCAAATAGGAGTGAAATGTGAAAGGACTTGCCAAAAACTGATCACGATTGGTGATGTGATACTACAAAGCACGGTTGGAGCACAGTGGCCTTTTCTGTATCATTACCATAATGGTCAGAACATAGATTTATAAATTTTCTGATTCCTAACCACGACCACAAATGGGTTAATCATATTTGAATAAAATAGAAACCAATATTTCATCCCCACTTCTTGCTTTGTATATTATGTGTATACGAGTATGTGTATAAAGCGAACCTCAACGAAATAAATAACAAAACAAAAAACTTGAAACGATGAAGAAACTCACAATATAAAATCGATCCCGGTAGTACCCCGTGCTGTGATCAAAAAGCTACTGCAATTTAATGATCATTTGTTCACAGTTGGAGATGTATAGATTTTTGTTTTTTTGTTTTTGTTATTTATTTATAATTTGTGTTATACTCTTCGCGTTTATTCATCTTCATGTGTTATAAGAAAACTATAAAGAATTTTAAAAAATATTAAATAAATCAAAAACAAAAACTTTATATATAATTATCAAGATATTTTCACAATTTACATAACACAACCAAAATAATATTTTCTTTTTGGAAAAATTATTGATGAAAGAGAAAATTTTGTTTTTGGTGCGCGCGGTATCAAAAGATAAAATAACCAAAACCCCCATGTCGCGCGATAAATCACAACAACAACTTGAGTTTAAAAATTATATATTATTTTTTTTTTATATAAATTTTAAATAAACAATTATTATTTTTTAATAAGAAAATGTTTATTTAGATATTTCTATAAGTGTTATATTATATATACAGTGGCTTGGAACAATTTAGTGGGTTTGAACTTACCTGAATAAAAAAATAGAAAAAAAAATTAGATTTATTGATGATAAAACCAAAAGAGCACTTTAATAATAATATTAATGGCGATAATAGACTGAGGCACCTGGTTTTTGTACTCGATCTATTTTAGGTTCTTAAGAAATATTATTTTTGTTTGATAATAAAAATCTACACTACTCGTATATACACGCAGAAGTAAATTATATTGAAGATGAGTCATACGAAGACGTAATTTTCTCTGAGCTATACATATATATAATTATGAGTTTCATTCCCAACTTGATTGGATGTCATAAAAATTGTTTACAAAATCATGCAATCTCAAAATTAACCATTTTCTTTTCTTTTCAACATTTCTTATTTATACGTTTCGTTCTGATATCGCCAATTTTGTTATCAAACTTTTTAAAAAAATATTCACTGGCTCTATATACAACAGACTATATAATTATACACCTTTTAATAATATAATAACATAAATTAAATTGCAACTAAATTAACTATAAATTTAATTATTGTGACATCATTAACCTTGATTTACTTAATTTCGGTTAAATTATATTTATACAAAGTAGTATTCTGGCACTGGCAGAATTGGTCAGGCAAATAAACAACTTTGTTGGGAGATATACTAATTTTTTCGATCTAGCAACCAAATTAGGTTGTATGCAACCAAATATTAGACAAGACTCCATCGGAGACCAAGTAAGATATATCGAAGATTGAGAACAATGCTTGTTTATGACAGCCTAAACAATAAGATTACCGAATAGATGTGTAAGTGATTAAGCCTATGTCTATAGAGCAAGAGGTATCGGTTGCGAATCCCAATAAGGAGTGGTTTGCAAAAAAAGAGTGCATTACCCGACCCATGTCAAAACTATAGGCTACTATGATGCTATGTAATGGTTGTTCATACCAATAGCGTAAAGTAGGTGAACCTTAGTGAACCGCTATCGAGTTGGAGTGCCTTGAATCAAAAACAAAATTTCAACGATTAAAAATAAAGAAACAGCTAGACAATATAAGAATTAAGAAGTGGTTAAGTTTGGACATTATAATTTTGTAATCCAAACTGACATCATAGTCTACTGGATGGAATTGTAGATGAAAAATAGCAGATGAACTTAGTATAATCGTAACATTCCGAAACTTTTGCTATTTGATCTACCAAAACTCACAAGTGTGGTTATACAGTGACGAACTATTTTATGGGATAGCCAAATTGTATTCAATATCGTTATGAAATATATTCAATATACGATAAAGATTGACGTGTAATTGAAAATCGGACTCCATCCTTTCACGCGGTTCATTTTACTAACGTCTTATTTTAAGTTGTTGCTATATCCTTATCGCTGTCACATCAGATACAAGTTCGAGTAATTTATATATAGACTCACCACAATGTAAAGCTTCGTGGCAATCTAGTGATGAGATATGTTGAAGCTTTAATCACTATACTTGTGATAGTTTTAAAACCAATCTTATTATTATCTAAGGTTATACATAGATACCACATAACAAAGACCATTCTTGGATTATGGCGAACAACATGACATCTCTGATCGTACCACCATCTATTTCTAAATCTAAAAATATGTGACAAGGCTTCAAGATCTTAAAGCACCAAAGGTCTAAATTCAACAAGCAAGCGCCAAGCTTATATGGAGTTTGTTACTGTACTGTAACTTTTGGTTGTGGTATCTAAAGACTTCTACAGAGACTATGAGGACGTCGGAGTGGAGGAGATCGATGCTTACGTCCAGCATTATATATATCCACATATAGGCATTAGTTTTTAAATAGGTACTTACGTTAAATGTTGATGAAGAAGTAAGAGATAGTTTAATAGTATCATAAAGCACTGACATCGGTCTCAGTGTGGATAGCGAGCACGGCAACTTAACTTGCACTAATCTAAGATGTGGTCCTTTAACAAATTTTGTAGAGAATTTACGTCTCATCAGTTATTGACTTTTTGTAAGCTTGAAAGCAATTTAATTTTAAGGACATCGACTGCTAAAAAACTAATTCTAGCCGTTTCTTATATACATGTGATATATGTGCACTATAGGTTTCCTTAGACACGACCTACAGATCATCCATCGTACTCACACATGCGATTTTACATGTAAAAAACTTTTTTTACATTCTTTATGTAAAATCACTTATAACTCTCTTCGATTAGAAATTGCTAGTAAACTTCGTCTTTTAGAACTAAGAAATACTATACAGGGTGACTGACACGAAATGTTACCAAAACAAAACTTCTCATAATTTTTATTTGTTGATCAATTTTTTTGAAACAAAAAAAACTGTTCACAAATATTTAAATTTTTGAATTCCATTAGCAGTTTTTGATTTGGCCACCCTTACCCTCAAACGGCCGAAAAGCTATTGCATGCAGTACGAAAATTGTTCTGAGGTATTTTGGCTCATTCCCGGCGAAGCGCTTGATGATCGACTTTTTGGTGTTTTTTTGACCCAACCTTGCTCTTCAAAATACCCCAAACGGAGAAATCTAGCAGATTTGCATCCGGTTGAATTTGGTAGCCATTGGGCAGTGGAAATGAACCGCGAAACGTTGTTTCTCAGCCAATCTTGGTTGATACGCGCCGAGTCCTGTTGAAATGTTCAGGCACTGTGGTCGAAATGTTTTTGTGATCAAGGTTTCAACGCTCCTTCCAACACATGATCTCGATAAATTGAAGCATTTTTATGGATGCCACAATCCAAAAAAACGAGGGAAGAACCGCTTTCCGCCGTTACAGCAGCCCAAACCATCACCATCGGTGACGCTTGGTTTCGAGTGGCAATTCTTTGGTCAACATTTTCAGTAGAACGGCCGGGCGAGTAAATTCTATGATTTTATGGTATTTCAAGGTGTTTAGCCCAAGATGATCTGTCAATATGTATTGCATCCGTTCAAGCGAAATGTTCGCCACACGAGCCATTTTGGTCCACCAACATGGCCTTTTGCAATGCTATCAGTATCGTTATAACGATTTATGGTGCGATACACAAGCATTTTATTCACATGCAACGTTTTAACTGGTTAATAATCTCCGTTAACAAAACGTTTCAATAATTTACCCGTAAGAAATCGTTCGGATAAGTATTGTGGTTTGTTTATTAAAATCACGTATTAGTACCAACTTTATTCAATCAGGATTTATTTATCTCCAAATAATTTATAACGTTGTTGGAATTTGATTCGGTCATTAACACGGATAAATACTTATTGGCAAAATCTGAAGTGTAATGACCATATTTCTTAATTTTACAACGCCGAAGTGTTTTATGGTGATTGCTACTAAGTTTTCAGAAAGACTATACCGGGTGTTTCTTTTAAACTGAGACGATCAAATATCTCGAAAAATAGCCACTCTACGGAAAAAATATCCATAATCAAAATTTAATCATACCGCAGGGAGAATATAATTCATACCTAAAAATCATCTATTTCACTATGCAATTTTTTTGTTATTTTTGTTATTAATAAGTGATAATACAACACTGTTGTATTGTCGCTTTGGGAAAAACGTTGTTATGGCAATAGCCTACTATTTATTATTTTTGGCGAAAAATAAATTCATTAGAATCAAAGAAACACACAACAAAAACAAAATACTTATATAACTATCTGTCAACTTGTTAATAATTGTTATTACAAATATAATCTTTCATGTTGTGAATTTAAGTTTTATCTTTCACACCAATTCATTATATTCTCCACCCAAATATAACTCGTGGTCCTCTTAAGAATCGATAATTTTTTCCAAATGTCACTCATGCGTATCCCAAGCTTAAGAAAATTTTCGTCGCTGGGATACGCATTATCGATAATAAGCGGACCACTAGTTATATTACGTCTGAAAATACATTAGTGCAAAAAATAGCCCTCCATATCCTGCTCTGTAGGTAGGGCGGGGGTAACTTTTAAACTAACATAGGGACCCATATTTTTTATTGCAAATACGGATTCTACGACTTAAAGTACGTATGATTTGATTGATATATTTTGTTCGGTTTATTATAGATGGCGTTGTAATCGACGAACTTCAATATTTTCAATTTCTCGATTCCGCAATACGTTTGAAATAAAAAACATCACGTTTTCATTGGAAATACTCAAAATTCGTCTTCGAAACAATTTATTAATGTAAATGGCAGGTGAATAAAATAATTTTAGCTTAATATAAGTGTTCAAAATGATGGCCTGCGCTTATTAATACGCATTTTAAATGATTGTACACAACTGGGAATTGTGTTTGGTTGAATTTCAGCACACGCATTTCTGATTCGCTCAATCATGTTCTCACGTGTTGTTGGTTCTTGTTTATAAACTTGGTCTTTGAGATAGCTCCACAAACAGAAATCTGGTGCAGTAAGATCTGGTGATCTGGCGGCCAATTTATCGGACCAGCTCTACCGATCCAACGACCATTGAAATCACGATCAAGTATTTCACGTGCCACCACCGAATAGTGTGCAGGACAACCATCATGTTGAAACCACATGTTCCGTCTCACTTCTATGCTCAAATTTTCAAGTAATATTGGCAGTTCATTTTCCAAACAGTTTCGGTACATTTGAACATTCAAGTTGCCTTCAATAATGTGGGGGCTTATGAGTTTGTTGCCAATTATTCCACACCATACGTTGACAGTCCAAGGACGCTGATGTTAAACTTGACGAAGCCAGCGCGGATTTGTAACACTTCAATAATGCATGTTATTTCGATTAACCGTTCCATGGTTTGTAAAAGACGATTCGTCAGAGAACATTACGCAACGAAAAAAATTGGAATTTTGTTGTATTTGTTCACGTGCCCATTGAAAAAAGTTACCCGATTTTGGAAATCAACGCCATGAAGAGCTTGGTGTAAGGACACATGATATGGATGATACTTGTGCCGTTTTAAAATTCTCCAAACCCTAGTGAGGGACAATTCGGAATCGTGAACTATTTCTCGTGTACTAACATGAGGATTATGAGCCACTGCTGCCAATACAGCACAATTTCATTATTTTCTCCAGTGACTGTTGCTCTACGGGTCCTCTTTTTCGGTTGAACATTTCCATCAGTAATAAATTGTTTAATAGTACGGTCAAATGAAGCACGTGAACGAATTCTACCCGGAAAATGTTGAGCGTTAATAGCAACAGCATTTTCAAGATTTCTGCCAGCTTCTCCATAAACCAGAACCATTTCAATTTTCTCTGCCACAGTTAAACGCTCCATTCTACAGTAATTTATCGTTTATTTTGCAATTACGAAAAACATGAAGATAAGAAATAACACAAACGTTAAATGTGATTTACAAAACTGAATAAATTGTTTTGAGGAGTAATTTTATTTCAAACGTATTGCAGAATCGAAGTGAAAAAAGAAGAAGAATTTGAAAATATTGAATTTCGTCGATTACAACGCCATCTATCATGAACCGAACAAAATATTTCAATCAAATCATATGTACTTTTAGTCGTAGAATCCATATCTGCAATAAAACATATGGCTTCCTATCTTAGTTTAAAAGTTACCCTCGCCCCACCTACAAAGCGGGGGGTGGGGGACAATTTATTGTTGCAGTAATGTATTTCCCCCGTGGTATGATTAAATTTTGATTATGGACATTTTTTCCGTAGAGTGGCTATTTTTCGAATATTTGATCGTCTCAGTTTAAAAGAAACACCCGGTATATCAATAAAGGTATTATACATTAGTGGCGTTTACAATTATTAACGATTGTTTACAAAATAAACAAAATGCGACAGGATTACCTTAACAATCTTTCATCTCAATAACGTTTAGATCAAAGATCTCAATTTGATTCACAGTTTTGTCCCGAACCGAAACATAGTAACAAGATTTATTAACAGATGGTGCTTTAGTTACAAGTAGATTTGATTAAAGGTGGCGCGTCGGTTATCAAAATTTTTCTTAATGTAAACGACATCGTGTACTTTACATGCGCAACAGTGATCGTTTCTAATGATTTCTGGTATGATTATTGTAATCATCAGTATCGGAAACTCTAAGTGAAGAGGATAAAAGAGCAAAATAGTATTTCCTGTTTATCGTAGTTTACCTTATGGAAGTTTGAGCATGGCAAAGGGTTCTGCACTGACCCAGAGAGTCACATACTACTGTGCTCATTGCGTGATCACTATAAATATTTAAACAATTAATACATACTTATAAAATTACGAATTACTGTGACAAATTATAGATGTAGTTTAGTTGTACAACACAACATTATTATGACAAAATAATAACAATTATAAATTGAATTCGAACCATCCACCCAAAAACTAACCAACCAACCAATTTATAATTGAACTTTTTTTTGTGTGTACATCGACTCACCTGTACATGAGTATTCTCAAATTATATTTTACTGTTCCTGTACACGAACTATTTTTTTACAGAACTTTTAAGCAAAAATCGAATTCAATTTTATTTACAAAACAAAAAAAATTAAAATTAAAATTAAAATTGGAAATTTAATTTACGTAATCAACTAACGAAAAATAATAACAATTTTATAATATGTACAAAAAAAATTAAGTTTCTTGTTGTTGTAATATTTGCTTTATATACAATTAAAAAAAAAACTATCGTCAAAAGTTATATAATTTGAGTTGAGTTGAACACACAATATCAGGTGTGGTTTGAATGAAATAACAACAACAACAAAATAAATTAGAAATATCTGGTCATAAATGGGTTAACGCTGTAAAAGCACATCGATCACACACAACTTAACAATATACATAAGTATACAATATAACAAGTTTGATAATTTAATATCTTCAATAATTCTTATAGATTTGTTAAAACAAAATCAATAACAATAACTCTTATGATCAAAAGAAAGAGGTACCGCAGCCAAACCACAGAACGATTCGTCGCTATATATGTTGGTACATAAATTATGAAACATAATTAGTATAGGACGTCGATAAACACGAGTTAAAGCTAGTTCACTCACTATACACGAGTATATGTATATATACTCGTGTAGATTACAAAATCAATATACATCCATCGTTTAATCAATTATCGATGAGAGGAAAACATCAATCAAATCGAAAATTTCTTTATATACGAATTATAAATATCTTTTGAATTTTGAATAAATTATAAAAATCCAGTTTATACATTTTTAAGATTAAAATATTTAGCATAATTATGCAATGATGTAATAAATTGTTTTTTGAATTATTATTTGCCACCATCGTGATTCACCGCACAAAATCATCTGCTGTATACATGTATTGGGAATGGGAAAAGCTTTCCCGAAAAAAAAAATTCTTGGGATTCAGTCGACCGGCAAAATTTAATTAATATATTTAATTCTAAACTCAAAATTTCACAAAACATTTCTGCACACACTCCGGCCAATTGAAGCAGATTAGTGATGGTTGATATTTATCTTGTATCGGTGGTGTACACACACTCACACACAATGCAATAAAGAAAATAATTTTTTTTTTCTAATTTATTCAAATTATTTACGCATTCGCGTACTCCGCGAACAACAAAATAAAAAAATGTCACATAAATTTAAATTAAAATAATTATTTTTTTATATCGGACAAATTAGAAATAGGAAATAAATCGTAATTTGACACCTTATTACATATAAAATATTTCACTCGACTAGTCAAAACCTTGAATTTTAAACAAATTAAATAATTAATTAAAACTTTTAAATTATTTAATTATTATATATAGGACTGTCGAAAATAAAAAATTAATTTAAAAATATGATATCGCATATAATACTCGTATATTTGTATGCGTGTCACGCCACCGGGGGTAAATAAAGTCAATAATTATTACATCGATCGATCGATCGACCTCTTGGGTGATTTTTGGACATCCGGAATAATAAACTCGGCCATTATACATACATATGTGCGAGCCAATCGCAATCGACAGGAATTAATCAAATTTATTAATAATAAATTAAATCGATTTAATTAATTATTTTAATTTATTTTTATGATATTAAATTGAATGATGCTTATTATTCGATTGGTTTAATTAAAATTACACTACAGTGTTCAATTTTCCAATAAAATTATTTATTTGCAGTATTAAATTGGAAATCCGGTTAATTAATTACATATATTATATTTTAAAATATTAATTTTGAATCAAGGTTGGCTTAAAGTCGTGAACAAGCTATAACATTTTATAAATTATATTTGCATACCAATTTCTAATCCAGACACGGAACGGTGTCAGATAAAACATGTATCACTCCTATTTGTTGTTTGTGTAACCTTAATCTTTGTATATGATTAGTTTGAATCGATACTTAATTGATAACTCAAAAATATAAATCAATCATTAAAATGATTGAAGGGAGCTACCGAAGTATTAAAGTTCTTAATGTCAAAGACTTTCTCATTGAATAGTGTATCATGGCTGATATTGCAACTACACGCATTACCCTTAACTCTCACACTTTAAATTGGTTATTGCCTCATTCTATTTTCCCAATTCCTTATGTTCCCATTACTCCATTTGCTTCTGAAGGTTTTACCTACCTTGTAACGACAAAAATATACAAGAATACCACATAAAACTTCCTGTAACATAGGGAGCTTACCAACTGATAGACATTATCTCTTGATTTGGATTCCTTACTCGAATCACCTATATAAAGAATGAAGATTGTGTTCGTTTGTGTACAAAGTATTGACGACTTTTGCACTATCAAAAGCAACAAGTGCGTTACTAAGTTAGACTTAAAAAAACGCTAAGCAGGCAATACTTACTTTCTCTAACCATGAAGAAGGCGACCTATCTCTTACTACCCATTTTCTTGTTAAACTTCATGGTTTGGTTATATTTACAAGACACAGAAACCCTGCAGGTTTTTCGGTACCATTTCTTGACTGTTGTAAGATTAATACCGCCCAGGTGGCGCAGTGGTTAAAGTTGTGATAGTTGGAGCGGGAGGTACCGGGTTCGAGTCCCGATAGGGACAGGATGCAATATGAATTTTTCACCTTACGATTACGATCGGTGGTGTGATGTGACATGTATGACTCCCTGTTGGAGTGACATCTATGTCTCCCTGTTGGAGTGATATCTATGACCCCCAGTTGGAGTGCAGGATTCACCAATGTCGGTACTATAGGCTGTCATGGAGCTATGCAATGTGCAGATGGTTCTACGTAAATCGGACCTATAACCGTACGTCCTCAATTTGGCCGTAATGGCGTAAAGTAGGAACGTAAATAAGCGAACCACGAAAGAGTTGGAAGTGCCTTGAGCCCCGAAACAGATTGTGGAGATAAAAAAAAGTATCAATAGCTCAGCCTATACGATAAACTCCTCTCCTAGCCATAGAGCTCATTTTCTTGTCCTTTATTATCGGTGTAGTTTTTTTGGCTGCCTTTCGCTTGAAGGATGCTGGAACGTGGAATGTTTTCGGCACTACTTCAGGCCATATATCAACTTTAATTGAATTTAGGAGAGCTTTATCAGAAACCTGTTTTTAAATTCTACAAATCATTTGTGGATCCTGGATGGATTCTCGGTTGCAACAACCAGGTAATGTTCATGGTGATCCCTGTCCATTCTAACCTTGAGGGCATCGAAATATTTAATCTAAATCTAACGTGCGGTCAGTTTAACGTTTGTGATTACAAAAATAATAATTTCCAGTGAGAATACAAATCATGCCCCACTAAGAAATTTTATCAGTTTAAGGAGAGTTGTTGTAAAACACATTTTAGAAATGAGTTTAGGTGCTGGTATCTCTCGTGATGCAGATTGAGTTTAAAGTCACAACCCATAACGGTTTCAAGGAAACACCCCGGTTCGATAGGCTGACTCCCAAAACTGTACCATCATTGATCAACACGTTTTGTTCCATACCCATGTGATGGGGTATCCAGTAAAAACTGACTTCATTTGTTCTATTTTCCCCAAAAAAGTTAAGTTAATATAACTTTTAAACCATTATAAAAGTGCAGGATCCGATCTCTGAAGTATACTTCCATTCTATAGAGTATTGTTTTCAAAATAAGTGCCACTTCCTAAGAAAAACAAAACTGTATATATACCAAGAGTATAGATAGTTCGTAAATGTCAGACTAAAGTAAATAAATATAACCGTCAAACAAGCCTATATACTAACTGATTTTACGAGGGGAGAATAAAATGTGCATCGACACCATTCGGTTCCGAAAGCATGTGGGCGTTAAGTTGTGATGAGGAAACTTCGTATAGTTAAAGCAAAGAAATTCTAAACACGTTTAATTGATTTGATTAGTTTTAACCTGATCAGGCTTCATTAATATCCAGTAATGTCCATACTCCATTAATTAGTTGAAGTTGCAAAAAAATATTTGTATGCGGTTTTATCAACATAAAAGAAGATCATGATCCTGATTCTTAACCACAGATGGCAAAATAGTGGACAAATGTTCAGTATAGAATGTTCTCATATTTAACATAGGGTTGAAACTAGCAGATATATTCTTCAAACTAGTTACTCTAGTCTCGTACTAGCTAAAAATAACAGTTGATCAACGGGTACTATACTAAAGGGGTCTTCAGTGCAGATTGGCCAACTAACTGCAAGATTTGTAGCAGAAGGTTCGTTCCATTCGTTCCCTTCAATCTGTGATATGGATGGACACATCTACACACTCTTGTTAGAGTGCAGAACTCCTGGGCCGACCCATTTTCTATGATGGTATGGATCAATGTTATATCCTATAGCACTTTGTTTTTTATTTGGCTTAAGTGTAAAGTAAGTCGTTGGCAGTTAACGATAATGTTCTAGAATCTAAAAAATAAATTCTCTCTTTATAAAATAGATATTTCTGAGGTTTTTATCAAAATAGCTTGTTATATGTAACCGCATTAAATCACTAGGAGGTGGCTGTGGACCTGATTCTATCCCTTCATCCATCATTAAATTATTGGCTAATGTAGTTTGCAAGCCTTTAAAACTCATTTTTAATAAATCATTGCAAACCGGAATGTTCCCTGATAAATGAAAAATTTCAAGACTCACACCAATTTTCAAATCTGGTTTCAAGAAAACAGTTTTAAGCCATCTATCATTTCACCAAAATGGATTTATGCCTGGCAAATCAACTACCACCAACCTAGTTAAGTTAACTAGCATTACAACTAAAGCTTTAAAAAATCATCAGCAAATTGACACTATATACACTGACTTCAGTAAAGCTTTTGACTTCATTCGTCAATGTTTGTCAAATGGTTTCAATCCAAATTTATCGAAGTAGCTAGTGAAAAGTCCAATCCTATTTTGGCGAAATCTGGAATCCCCAGAGTTCAAATATTGGTCCCTATCTCTTCGCGATATTTATTGACGACATCACTAAGATAATTCAACGCTCTTCTGTGCTTTTATTTGCTGATGATCTTAAGATATTCCGAACAATTAACGATAGAAGTGATTTTTACAATCTTCAAGAGGATATTGACAATATTTGTTCATGGTGTGAAGTGAACCAGTTAAAACACAATATTCAAAAATGCAAGATCATATCATAGGAAAACATGTCTAATGGTTGAAACATGTCCATTAATTTTGAACGCGTCACCACAATTAAAGATCTAGTTGTAACATTTGTCAGTGATATTTCACTCTCCAGACACATCGATCAGAGTATATCGAAAGCCAATTCTATGTTCGATTTTCTTCGTCGCCGGACCACCGAGATTAAAGACTTAAATGTACCTTTTGTACTATACTTTGCATACATAAGATCTCAGCTTGAATATGCAGTAGCAGTTTGGTGCCCCCATAACGCTGATCACATTAATAAAATTGAGGGTGTACATAAGCGAGTGTTACTCTATATTATGTAAAAAACAAACTGTAACTACAATCACAATTTACCATTCCATGATACCCTGGCCCTCTTACCACCTTACACTGTACGCTGTAAAGCATAGAATATTACAACTTTGGTTAATCGCAGGCAACAACATTGCGTCAGTTTTTTGGGAAATACACTTTTGGGCCATTTAGACCCTCCCTTTATTCTTCATTCTTATCTGAAATCCTATAAATGCATTTGATTCTACATATTGAGTTTTTTATTAAAAAATAAAAAAAATAAATAAATAAAACGCATTCAGCAAGCTCGTGATTTTATTCATCCATAGAGGCAACAAACAATTGCAACCTATAATTAAGTGCTTTGCCTGAACACCGGACAGTATGCAAACAAACTTAACGTTAGTAAATTCTTGGAAGCTTTTGATGCGTCTTCAACACCCTTCAGTAGACAATGTTGTATGAATTAATTAAAAGTTTTGGCAGTCACTACTGACCTGCCAACATCTCTTGGAGCAAATACTTGTTGATCTTCATCATAGCCCAAAACCATCACTTTATAATTTACAAACCACACATCTCTAATACAACAAATACACGTAATCAACTTGTCGAATAAAATCAGATTAAACTTCTTTATGTTAAATTATTATTTTAATTAAAAATTAAACCATCAAGAATACAATTTTGTATTTTTTATTTGTTTATTTATTTGTATAGCAACAAAAGTAAATAACAAAAAAACCAAAAAGTATAAATAAATAAATAAATAAATAATAAATTCACGATTAAAATGTCTTATATCCACCAGATAGATATGTATGTATGCGATCATGTGTCTGTGTGTGTATGTGTATGTGGAAGAACAAGTTGAAATCTTTGACAATAATAATATTGAATTTTATTGTTTTAATTTTGTTGCATATACAGGCAGGTACAATGCTGAAGAATATTGTCTGTATATATAATATGACTTTGTGTTATCTTAATTGTCTTGTTGTATTACTTTTATATATTTCTAAAATCTGATATTTATTTATATATACGAGAAACCTTTATAGTCATTCCACTTAATATTATTGTTATTATTTGCTATTATTGTTTATATTTTGACGATTGCAATCTTTACGAGCAGCAACAAAACAACAACGATTTGTTAATAAAAATATTAATAATTACAATGTGCTGGTTAATTGAATCGCCCGAAGCGGTTATATTACATGTATATAAGCAGACACCTACCAAAGCTTAAATTATAATTAGTCTTCTAATCGATTCTCACACGTAACGCCCCGCATCTGGAAGATTTACCAATTCAGCTAATTTCCCATAAAATTTGTGTTTCGATCATAATACGATCAAATTAATGGTTACGAGAATGCGATGTAAATTGTTCGTGACCACTCAACCTATTATCGACTTTTTATTATATTAAAATATGTATTATTTATTTGTTATTATATATATTATTATTAACAAATCTTAAGAAAACAAATTTTTCTTCGATTCGTCACACCGCGTTAAACTGTATCTCCGTAGACAACAAATTAATCGGTAAATTATAACATAAATAGATAGTTTTTTGGTGTCGAACCAATGTTAATTATACATGTATAGTGTTTATGTATAAATATTCACCCGGTAGCTAAATGTACGGACTATATATACATCGGTTTGGGTTACAGACATATACACAATAACCCTAAATTTTGAATCCCTCAATTTTGAAATAATATTTCACGGTATCATGCTGAGTTTAAAATCGGGTTGCCTAAAGGGATATATGTAACCTAATACCAACATTTAACCGTAATTGAATAATCATAATTTTTATATTAATAAGCCAATTATGAATTATGTTAAGCTGGTGCCTATATAGGAAAGGGTGCACACTTATTTATATTTATCGCTAATAACTTCACTACTGAGGTTACATTAGAAACAGTGCAACGACTGTGAAACCACTTTGTTTTATAAAATATTATGATCTCCTGCTGATATGTTGATTTTATTATCCACAAGAGTGTACAAGAGTTCTGGTTGAATCTCATGTACACTCGTTTCAGTAATACTTGTCTACTTCTCGGAGTGGAAAGTTTTAAATACAAAACTATATTTAGTAGTTTACTGGTATGAAATTATATGCTTAAGAAGATATAATGTAGTGATATTTAAAATTACATGAACACCTTCAACTCATTCGTATACGATCTGATCTGAATCTGTCCTTTAAGCAATATTTGAGATTTGGATACCATATGGCCGGCATTCTGATTGTGATTAAATAGAACTCAATATATGACTTGGACTTTTCGAAACACTCAACACTTTACGTATGTATTATTAATGTCAGTGGGTCCGCTAACAGTGTTTATTTGACTGTCACAATTGTAACGTGCCACACACACTATAGCGATAGCTTTGGTAGACAAAATTAAAACACAAATTGGGCGCCAGTCTACCGGCACGTAATGTCCCCAGCTTAGCTCTATGAGCAGCTTGACTCGATAGGGGGGATTACCTGGTATGGAAATAAAAGCTACCACTAAGACGACCATTTCAATGTAACGAGGCTGAGATGCCAATTTACGAGGGGGAAGCAAATGAAAAAACTATAAGATGTAAAGAAAGAAGCGAGGGAAAAGAAAAAGAAAGGCTGACTCACCGTTTTCTTCGGCTCTCTGTTGAACTCGACGTGTCCACACAGCAACCTGGTACCGTCGTTTCCGTCCTCACCTTGAATGGCCGCATCTTCTTTTTGCAATCTCCACATCATCAAAATTTTCCATCTACGTGGTGGAATTCCCTTACAGTGCTGCCATCTGTGTTTGACTTTAGTTTTTCCAATGTGACTCCATCTCGGGTCAAATAAATTTTTTTTCAATGGCGGCGAGTTCGCGATCTTGTTCACGATTAAGTTTGCGATCTTGACAACATAGAAAACTACAGAACAACAGTGAGTCTTACTAAGACGGTTTACAATTAAAGTGGAGAAGGAATGTAAACTAAATGGATGGAATAATAATATTGAGTGTTTAACTCAACACTCGTCACCTATGTTAATCTATCCCAGTGGTAGCCTCATTCCCACCTGCCAACTGAGTGCCACTGCATTGCTGTGTACCACCACCGTGTGGAACGCTACACAATAACAAATCTTTAACTTTTTCATTATGCTACAATCTTCGATTATCTCATATCTAATAGACCTTATATGCTTCTTAAATCTGAGTTAAAAGATTGGTCGTATGTTTAACGACACATATTATTAGAAATATCGAAATCACTGCACGATACTTAATAAAATACCGAGCCTGTTAAATTTGCTAATACTTGATGATGGCAGCTTTTGTCTTAGTCAGATGTAAATTGCTTTACGTATAATTTGAGAGATCAAATGATGAGATTGTACATTGTTTATAGCAATAAGTGGCCTAGCCAGTATGTGGAATTGTCTACCTATTTTCTATATAGCAACATCTCTTTTACATTTAAATTAGAAGAGAGAGTTAAATAGACACCTGAAGCATTAGTTGATTATTAAGATTGAAATTAACTTCATACTAGAAAACAAGCTATTTTTAACATTGGTGATACGGACAAAACTGGCAGAAATCAGACAGACTTATTTCTGGTCCATATTCTATATATAAGTTCATACCCCCGACACGAATCTGCGATCGAAAATGAGAAAAGAATGAGGTATTTGGCGATCGCACATGATCTCAAACTAGCAAGTACATTTACTCCTCATAAAAACATCCATTTGGAAACATGGACCCATCCGCGAAAAACTACCCGACGCTAAATTCGAAGCAGGCTCGGATTTTCCAAAACGTGAGATCTTAGCGGCCGTCAACTAAATTCGTGGGTAGTGAGCATCATCTAGTCACTGCAAAGCTACGATGGAAACTATCGCACAAATCAAGGAGGACAGGATAATATATGTACAACGTGATGATCCTGTAAAGGTCTGATAAATGGGAGAAATACAACGAAATTATCAAGATTTTGTCAGCAATAGCATAGTTTGCGATCTAATTACCATAATCTGATGAAGTGAACAGTGTCTGGGAAGTTTTGAAAACCTCGGCTGTCGATGCTGCCCATAGCACATTCTCGGTATAGTAAAATTTACGCCTAACATTGGTTGGTTAAATAAAGAGTGTCCTCTTGCTGTTTAGCAACGAAATATGAACCGCAGATTCAGTCCTTGCTAGGAGAACAACTAAGCTCATTTGTAGACAGGAGAAACACGAATGATGAAGGCTATAAGGTCTTAAGAATATAATGATGAACGAAAATCACGTGGTTTCTTTAAAGGAATCACCGAATTGCACCATACCTTATGATTTCGGTCAACTGCAAATGCAATTTCAGCTTGGAAAATATTAAGTTAGTGGTCATGATGGAAAGGACATCATTGATTTAATTCAGTTGGGGAAACTCTATGAAGAGTACCCGCTTTAAACGACGCACATGAGAATAAACTCTAACGCCAAGCGTTGGATAATGAACTTACGAACTAATTCCCAAGCTAGCGATTTACTAAAACTTATGTTTGATCTACTAACAAGGTCGCAAATGATAATGTCACAGACACGAAAATGAACAACTGCTCTATTCGAGGTAATATGTTAACTATCAAGTGAACGACGAATATTGTTTAACATAGAAAAGAGTGTATACTCGATTATTGGTGCTGGGAGCTTTTACCGTAATACCGTTCGTTAAATCAGTAAAATCTCAGACACGGTTTTAATTTTTTAAACACTTTTCAATAACCCAAAATCAAATACCGGACGAACTTCATTACTGCCAAACGAGGAATGATCAACTGACTCACCCTTCACATAGTTTGTTCCTCAAAATATTAGCTACAAATCTCTATCACATTAAACAGCTGGAGGATATCAGCTAAATCGATATTGGAGTAATAAGCTTATAGTGATCGACGAATAAACAAGGTTCAATACTCAATAAATTGGATTTTTTTATAGATAGGAAAACAAAATATTAGTGTATACGTGCCCCATGGAGACTCTCCGGAGTGCATACATTAAGAAACGTCTTGGCAACACTCGATACGATCCAAATACATCGAATCCTTAATAGCTACGATGTAGTCAATTTGAGGTGGTACAAAAACTAAATATAACGTTTTAACAACAAATGGCTCATAGAAATCACTGCATTAAAGAATTTAACAAAGAATTAGTCTTGGATAGTTTTGTGAAACAACTAGTCCAAAGAAAAGGTATTACTCAGATCATTGAAAGAGAAAACTCTATGAACGATGTCATGTTGTGGAAAATAATCACATCCCATTGTAATTCGTGAACGGGTGAAATACATGGTGTTACACTTTGAACTAATTAGAGACAACTTCTGGTCAGAGCACCAATATTCAAAACGACTTTTTCATCAGCGTCCATGAGATTTACAGAATAACGCAGATACTCGTCTATATTGTTAATAAATAAAATGAACAGTGAATAAATAAAATGAACAGTGACTTCAACGATCAAAACATTGATGCAATTGGATGAGGTTGTTTTGCGGTAATTTTAACACTTTTATCACTAAGACGTAATGAAATACATCCTGAAGATAATTTTACTAGCAATGATTACTAACAAAATTCCAAAATTGATCAATCTTGCGTCCAAGTGGATTATATATCGCTAGAATTGTGATAAAAGTAAGAAAAGCACTACTCCACTTCCTTAGTAGCTGCGTCATAATATAACACGAAACACAATGAAATCTAATGAACTCAGTTGAAGTGCGTCAGCGATATTCAACGATTCATTTACAGCTGTGGATGGTTCTAGTATAAGTAGGAACTAAGCATTATATATTACGCATTTATATTACGCATATATTACGATTCTAGTATAAGTAGGAACTAAGCATTATATATAAGCATTATAATAGGTTACGGGAGTAGATACGTCTAACATATATCAAAATTATAAGGAGTTCAACTTGAGTTCTGGCTTGTACGAGTCATCATTAAATGTCAACTGCACTGACTAAAGTGTACTCTACATATTAAAACTTTCGACATAATAACCATATGAAATTACATAGATAATTTATGAGTTTCTGTTTCCTAGCCCGTAAATGATATTTGTAGGAGCTTTAACTTAACTTTAATGGCTGTATACGTTTGATAATGTTTCTGTATTTCAGGACACTGTGGCGTTCTTGAGCAACTCCAACAAGATACAAGGAACAACTCAGATTTACAATTACATTCAAATTTACATAAAACTATACGTTTTCTTCATTGGTAACCCCAACGGCCCTGTTTAGGGCATTACACGTCAAGATCTTCTGACACAAACAAAAAAAGTTTAACTTCTCACAATGGAATTTCCCGGCCTTCTCTTTCAATACGTGGCAAGCTCGTTGCGCGTTCAAGGCATAGATATTTCCAGGAAGTTCGTTTCATGTCGCAACAAGCCTACTTACTAAGTGGGCCAATTTAGGCACCCCACGCACTGTGGCACAAGACTTAACGACAGATCTTTTAGGAAGGATTCTTTGTTTTGGTGGCATAACCGGGCCAAATCACTTCGCGATGAACTATTGTATACCAGCCAATCTTGTCCTCCATTTTTATTTATAACTCACGAAGATGGATGTGGAAACCCTTACAATTCAGCGAAATCGATTCTTCCTAAAGTTTTATTGAAAGCTTGTTTGAACGAGAATCGGCTTTATATTGCCACTTTTTGATAGTTTAAGAGAACACGACACAAATAGGTTTTGACGTAGTCCATGTTAGTCTATGCAATAATATGATTTAAAAAGAAATCGGTACTATCAAAGTTGGGACACTATGTTATTGTACAGCCAGAGTTGTCTCAATTTATCCAATTAATCCGTACGAACTTTGATGAAAATTTGTTCATTGTTTTTAAATTTATTTTAATACTTATCTTCTATCACCTAAGTAATATTTCAAAATTCTTTGAATCCTTATTTATCATTTAACTCATGTTTTATTATGCAATCGTAACTCACCTAAGCAAACGGCATTAAGAACGTTTTTGCCCGAAGTAGTTATACATCATAATCACGGTAAATCTGGAATCCGCACTGTCGTCTAGACAACTGTTTCTTCAAATCAAATCTTCGTTTAGTAAAATAATTTTATTCAAACTGGATAGGTCAAGGTGTTTGCTCAGACTGTTGAATGATCCCAATTATATCAGAGATCGAGTCATGCAGTTTAAGTGGTTTCGAAGCCGCTATAACAAGATAATTAAAAGGCACGAGCTAATCAACTTTATTCAATCGATGGTAAATGAAAAATAGTTTATTATCCAATAAATCAGACAACAAAATAATGCATACAAAATATGATTAAGAATGACACCTTAAGAGAGACAGCTTTTGGTTAGGTTTCTTGTATATGGCATGTTGTGGCATTCCGAAAGATAAAAATTTAAAAAAATTTATCTCAAAGTTAAATCTATTGTGAGCGAATGTGGTCAATATGTATGTTGACAATATAATTTGTCCATATATTTGTTTAAACAACAATAATAATAATTATACAAAATGTTGATTCTGTTTTATACCAAAGATCATTATCGCTGCAGACGCGACTTATTTATATCGTCGTCTTACAATAATGCTCATAAATAATTTATATAATTTTATTATTTTTAAAATCCAAAAATAAATTTATAGCCTAAAAGTCATTTTTATTTCATTTTTAATATTATTATTAAAAATATTTTTTGTTTTTAATTTAAAATAAATTTTATA